>JAWZYV010000063.1:0-22168 GCA_038373885.1 Cheiracanthium punctorium | reverse complement strand
CAAAGGTTAAAATAAACATTTGATTCTAAGAATGCCCCAGTGAAAGAAATTCCATCAGAATTAGCACAATATTGTGCATGAGAAGGCTTTTTAGGAAATTTTGTGTAATGAAGTCTGCTGGATGTACTGCATTATGGGGGAAAGACATGAATTCGACAAAAAGTGCATTAAAAATAGCAAGTATGCCTGTAACAACTGCAGCTAAAGTTTCCTATGGACATTTGCAAAAAGCTCCTCATCCCCAAGGGAAAAAAACTGCTAATTGATCAATAAAAGAAAAAAATATGTGGGAAATCAGCACATTTGGGTCCACAATTTTAAACTCTTAAAGGATAAAAATAAAAGTTAGTACAATTTCAAAAGGTTCACGAAATGGAACACGTTTCTAATAAAGCATTTTGTCTTTTGAAAATGAAAAATGATTAGATTTTATTTGAAGATACGAGTTTTAAGGAAATGATAAAAAATAAAATTTAGCTTTCTTTTTGATGATTTGTTCAAATTTAAGGATATCCAATTACAAGTTTCCATATGAAAAACTCTCTTTCATAACTTTCAAGAGAAAATTCTCCTTGTCAAGAATATTCTTCAAAAGATTACTGGAATTTAACAACACTAATTATTGATAAATATTATTAATCTAATTTTGTAAACAGATTTTTTTATACACTCTAAATCCCCCCCCCCAAAAAATGTGGTTCATTTTCACGCTGAAAATTTTACAAGTTTGGGTACTTTCTGGTAACAACAAAAGGTTACAATCTGTTGTGGTTTCTCATTCTCAATGATGGATCAATTCAAGATAAGCAGAACCAGCGAAAATACTGCAGATTTTCATTTTGGCTAGAAAGAAGCCTATCAAATTAATTAGTAACTTAGTTCAAACGTGCTAAAACTTACCTACAATTAAGGTCCATAATAATTAATGAATTAAGTATCTTTTTTTTTTCCTTTGAATCATAAGCAACTGTGTTCTTCAGCCAATTTCTCACCAGAATGCTCCAAGACTTCAATTTTAACCCCTTTAATGTAAAACAATAAAGTATTACAATTAAAGTTTATAAATACAAATTGCATGTTACTCATCCACATTAATGTATTAGTATGTGAATAAAATTATCTCATTACTAAAAAACTGAAATTGCATCAAATGTTAATGATAGGTTATTCGCACATCTAAAATATGTAAAACAAATGTAAATTGATATTTTTAGTTTGCAACTTTCATCAACTTAATTAGAATAGTGAGAATTTTATTTTCTATTTGTTGAGAGGTTAGGTAATCAGAAGGAATTTAACTAGTTTAAACTTTCAATTTTGAGAAGTCATGCTGTTTAACGGTGTTATTCGAAAAAATCATGTGATTTTGGTACATAATTACAAATAAACTAATTATGCCAGGCACTTCAAAATTTTGAAACTGTCTCTTTACAAGCTGTATTACATACTGCGAAGACGGGCCAATCTGTATCAGTTTCAATACTTTTAGAAAAAATTCCTAAAAATCGGAAATTTTCGCAAAGCGTGTCACTGTTCGAAAAATCTTGCAGCTCAAATCCACGTTTAAGAATTTTTTCTGAAAATTTCACAAAAGCCACAGCGTTTTCGCTTATCGTAGTGTGTAAAACAGCTTAATGAAGAACCATCTGGAATTTTTTGGAGACCATGGTGCTATTAGTTTATTTCAATTTGTGTACCAAGACTAAAAACAGAGTTCTTTTTTTTCGAAGAACAGCCTTAAAAATCAAAGTACTTAGAAATATAAAACAAAATTATTTTTTAACACTCTGTATGAGTTGATAAATTTATATATATATATATATATATATATATATATATATATATATAATCAGGAGTTGATTATTATCAAAGTCGAAATGCCGCACTCAGTAAGTTAAAATAACATATTTATAGTCCAATTACATAAAATAAAAGCTTCTGCAAGATTTTACAGGAAAGGATCCAAAATTTTGAATCATTCAAGCTTCATTTGCTGCAAAATCCTTAAACAAAATTTAAATACGGCATATAAATATATGACACATATATTGTAACTGAATGTATTATACACTTTTCTGGGAAAATTTATGTGAATTTTTGTCAAAGTTTTCCTTGTTAAAACAGTTTACGAAACAAATTAAAATACAGTGCAAAATACTGAAGATCATTTTAATTCAACTATATTTTTTGTGAAGGACCAGTTTAATTGATCCCCCCCCTCCCTAAAGATGCTTTATTCAAATGTAATTTTGTGAAGGAGCCACAAAAAAGACAAATTTTGTCTGCATACATCCTCAATAAACTCTGATGATTTTGCATTTCCATAATTTACATTATTTTACCTAAGTATTACCAGACTGAAAGCAGAAACAAAAGAAAACCTGTTTCGCGAACAAACAATACCTCTTTAAATGCTAGACTGTGACATATCTGAATGTATACTTCTAACCAAGAACTTAATCGTAATCGATTCGTTCATTTCATCATGTATTATTTTATGTAACCCATGAGTGGCAACAGTTGGTGAAGCTGGCAGATCTCCATAAAGATGTGACTGAGCTAGGTTGCTGTTGTTTGTTAACTTATTATGTAATTAATTTGTATGTAACTAATAAACCATATGGAATTTCAAAAGTAGTGTTGTTTTAAATCAACAGGAACAAAACATGGTGTCAGAAGTAGTAAAAATCGCGCCGATGCAAAATGATTGCGTAGTGAACTAGTTGTGTTCAAAAACGTGGAACTCTTGTGTTCATACAGTGCAACGAAAAATGGAGATTTTCAAGCCGCCGGGCGAAATGAACTTTACAATTGGTAACGTAGCGGATAACTGGAATAGGTGGTATCAAAAATTTATGAATTTTTTAATTGCTTCTGAAAAGAACGACAAAGGAGATGCAACGAAAATTGCCATTCTCTTAAATTTTCTTGGCGATGAAGGTGTGTCGATCTTCAACACTTTCAAATTTGAAAGAGAAGGTGACAGCACAAAATTTGATTCAGTAATCCAGAAATTTAAAGAGCATTGTGTGCCGCGAAAAAACATCGTATTTGAGCGGTACAAGTTTTTCTCCTGCACACAGGCAGAAGGTCAAGCTGTGGATGCCTACATAACTCAGCTAAAAACTCTAGCATCATCTTGTGAGTTTGGACTGCAAGAGGAATCCCTCATACGTGACAGAATAGTTCTCGGCATACACGATAAATCCTTACAAGAGCGACTGTTACGGGAACCGCAACTTTCACTTCAAAAAGCAGCGGAGTTTGTTCGAGCGTCAGAGATTAGCAAGGAGCAAATCAAAACCATCGCAGATCCACCAGTTAAATCTGACGTAGATGCAGTGAAGCTTAAAAGAAACAATCGCCAAAGCAGTGCTACAGCATCACAACCATCTAAAAGTGGTGTGTTTATTAATTGTGCGAGATGCGGAAGGTCTCATAAGAGAAAAGAATGCCCTGCTTACAATAAATTATGTAACTTATGCAAAGGAAAAAATCACTTTGCTGCAATGTGCAGTAATATCAAGAAACCTGTAAAAATTGGTAAAAGTCGTCAAGTTAATGAGATTCACCATCAAAATTTTCCTGAAATGTCGAGCTTGTATATTGATTCAGTTACAAGAGGTAAGGACCATTCTGATGAGACTGTATGGTGTAAAAACATTACTATTAATGATAGACTCATTAACTTTAAATTAGACACTGGTGCAGAAGCTAATATACTTCCTTTATCTGTATTTAATAATTTAAAATTGCCTGATCTTGTAAAATTACGTGAAACTAAAACAGTGTTGATATCATATGGTAATTACAAACTTAAGCCAGAAGGCGAGGTAAGTCTTGTATGCACAACAAATGGATGCAAAAATGTCGAATTGGATTTTATTGTTGTTAATGTTGACTCTAAACCCATTTTAGGATTAAATGCTTGTAAATTATTACGTTTAATCAAAAGAATTGATAATATTGAAATTTCAGGTAAGAGTGAGATTTTAACTAAATATAGTGATGTTTTCGAAGGTTTTGGCAAGTTCCCTGGTGACCCTTATCATATAGAATTGAAAGAAAATGTTACCCCTGTTATTGACCCTCCTAGACGAGTACCATTAGCTGTAATTCATGATCTAAGAAATGCATTAGCAGATTTAAAATCCAGAGGCATAATATCGGAAGTAAACAAACCTACTGATTGGGTTAATAGCCTAATTGTTGTAGAAAAGCCTAACGGAAAATTACGTATCTGCTTAGATCCTAGAAACTTGAACAAGGCTATTAAAAGGGAGCATCATGTAATCCCATCAAGTGATGAAATTATTAGTCGGTTAAAAGGAAATGAGTATTTTACTGTTTTGGACTTAAAAGAGGGTTTTTGGCAGATTCCTTTGGATGAAGCCAGTTCAGAATTGTGTACTTTTAACTCACCATTTGGGAGATTTAAATTTAATGTGATGCCTTTTGGAGTTTCATCTGCTCCTGAGGTATTTCAAAAGCGAAGTCAAAAAATTATTTAGTGATATTCAGGGAGTAGAAATTTACTTTGATGATTTCATTGTGTCGGGAAAAACTAAAGCAGAGCATGATAGGAGGTTGATTGAGGTTTTAGAAAGAGCTAAAGCTAATAATGTTAAGTTTAACCCTGATAAGCTTCAGTTTCGGGTACAGGAAGTAAAATACATGGGCTTACTAATTTCTGCAGAGGGTGTTAAAGCAGATAAATCTCATGTTAGGGCAATAATTGAACTTGAACAGCCTCAGAATAAAAAAAGACATAAGGAGACTTTTGGGCATGGTTAATTTTTTGTCAAAGTTTATTCCAAATGTTTCTCAAGTTACAGCCCCCTTGAGAGAATTACTGAAAAATAATGTTGAATTTTACTGGTCATGGGAACAAAAACAAGCATTTAATAAAATTAAGCAATTGATCAGTTCAGCCCCTGTACTAAAAGTCTTTGATAGCTCAAAAATGATAACTATACAATGTGATAGTTCTAAGGATGGACTAGGTGTCTGCCTGTTGCAAGAAGGTCACCCTGTATCTTTTGCATCCAGGAGCCTCACAGAAAGTGAAAAGAACTATGCACAAATTGAAAAAGAACTGTTGGCTATAGTATTTGCCTTTGAAAAGTACCATAATTTTGTGTATGGCCATGAAGTACTTGTTCAAAGTGATCACAAACCTTTAACTTCAATTGTTAAAAAACCGATTAGTAAAATTTCTACTCGCCTTCAGAAAATGCTTTTAAAACTATTGAAGTATAACTTTTCGATCAATTATTTGCCAGGCAAAGATATGTATATAGCTGATACATTGTCTCGAGCGTATATTAAAGATCCAGTATCAGATGACCCAGAAATGGTACAAACAGTACATTCAGTAACAAAGTATCTTCCAATGAGTGTTAACAGAGTAGAACAGTTTAGAAAGGCACTTGAGAAGGATGAGGAACTCAAGGAAATAGTAAAATATTGTAAGGAGGGGTGGCCTGACAAAAAGAAAATTCCTGATAACATAAGGAAATATTACAAACTACAAAATGATATGTTTCTTATTGAGGGATTGTTATTTTTGAATGATAAAGTTATTGTTCCAAAGGCACTAAGGCCTGAAATGTTGTCCTTGATTCATGAATCTCATTTAGGCATTGAACGATGCAAAAATAGGGCTCGTGAGATTATGTTTTGGCCTGGTCTTTCACGAGACATTGAAAATACTGTACAGAATTGTGAGATATGTATGAAATTTCGAAAATCACTCCCCAATGAACCATTGCTTCCCCACAGTATTCCTGATAGACCATTTCAGAAAATAGGAGCTGATTTAATGTATTATAAAGGTGTAAATTACCTAATTATTGTTGATTATTATTCGAAATGGATAGAGGTGGGAAAAGTTCAAAGTAAAGCAATGGGTGATATCATTGTAGTACTGGAGGATGTTATTGCTAGGTTTGGAGTACCAGAAACAATTGTATGTGATAATAATCCATTTAATAGCTGGGAGTTTAAGAAGTTCGCTAAACATTGGGACATAGAACTATCTTTCATTAGCCCATATCATTCTCAAAGTAATGGAATGGCAGAAAAAGCAGTGGGTATTTTTAAGAACTTATTCAAAAAAGCAGCCGAGGATAATAAGAAACCTATAACAGCTCTGCTGGAGTACAGAAATAGCCCCATTACAGGCATTGGGTTATCACCTGCTCAATTGTTATTTAATCGCAGATTGAGAACTAGATTGCCCATTTGTAAAAAATTGCTAGATGCTAAAATTGAGAGAAACATTGTCCCCAAACTTAAACAGAGGCAAAATAAACAGAAACATTATTTTGATAGGAATACAAAAAAGCTTAAACCATTAAAACCTGGTGATAGAGTGTTAGTCCAAAATATCAAAAACAAGACATGGGAACCTGCCATCATCTTATCGAAAGCTAACACCCCAAGATCATATAAAATTAAAACAGAACTAGGCAATGTTTATTACAGAAATAGAAAATACTTGATTCTTTCAAAAGTAAACAAACCTGTGAAAAACATTGTAAATTTTGAATATGATTACTTTAATGTTAATGGTTCAAGTGACTGTCCATCTGATAATGAACCTAACA
This sequence comes from Cheiracanthium punctorium, assembly GCA_038373885.1. Lineage (NCBI taxonomy): Eukaryota > Metazoa > Arthropoda > Arachnida > Araneae > Cheiracanthiidae > Cheiracanthium > Cheiracanthium punctorium. The sequence continues at coordinate 15,560 of JAWZYV010000063.1, read as the reverse complement.
AAGATAATGGTCAGTCTTTAGCTGGTACTGATTCAGGTAATGAGCAGTCTTATAAAACTAGATTTGGTCGCATAAGTAAGCGTCCTGCTTATTTAACAGAATATACTGAATAAAAGGGAGGATGTGACATATCTGAATGTATACTTCTAACCAAGAACTTAATCGTAATCGATTCGTTCATTTCATCATGTATTATTTTATGTAACCCATGAGTGGCAACAGTTGGTGAAGCTGGCAGATCTCCATAAAGATGTGACCGAGCTAGGTTGCTGTTGTTTGTTAACTTATTATGTAATTAATTTGTATGTAACTAATAAACCATATGGAATTTCAAAAGTAGTGTTGTTTTAAATCAACAGGAACAAAACATAGACTACATTTGATTATCCCATCCCTATAAATCAATTGAGAGTTCTGAAAATTTCTAAAAGAACTAACTGTGTAATAAACACAGAATTACACTGCAAAATTTTCTGAAGTGCAACAGCATAATCAGATGAAAAAGGAACTTAAAAAAAAAAATTTAATGTCATTTTGTTTTCAAATTATCATAAAAGGTACCTATTTTCAAGAACATGCTTAGAGATCTTGTTTTTGATAGTTGAAAGTATATGTAGCATTAAAAGTATTGCATCAAAACATATCTCTAAAGTCATCTTATTCTCATACATGTCAGTGGAGATGGTGATTACACTTAATTTAAGGGATGATAAACATGACTATTAAAATCATTATAATTTATTCTCTGACTACGTACAACCATTACAATAATTAATAAATTAACAATATAAATTGAAAAAGTAACCACTGGCTCACTCGGGGTTTTAGTTTGGGGGGGGGGGGTGTAGGCTACAAATTCTGCTGAACTCTGTTATAGTGACCTCGATTACATAGTTATAACTCCCTTATAATGTCAAAATATTCTGTGCCACTTGACTTGCCCATAGAACAACATGCATATGAGCAATGCTGTTGACAAATTATAATCAGATCTTTTCAGTATCGTTGAAAACTAGTTTAACTGCCTTTGTATAGTAACTGCAAGTATTTATTCACAAACTAACTTTATAAAATGTTCTTTAGAAATAATTTAAAGACAATTTTTAAAAAGAAAAATTTAATTCATTAGGGACGATTTTCAATGCTTTTTAGGGAATAATAGCGTAAGCGGGTGTCGGTTGAGTTGGCGACTTTTTTTTTGTCGCCAGCGGCTAACCTTGGCGACTTTTTTTGAGCGCCAAACAAAACATAAACATACGTTGACACATAACTAACAAAATGAACCCCAAACTATAACACACTATCTAAACACATAAAAACATTTTAGACATATTTCAAATGCAATTATGAACAAAAATCACATAAACAAAGCACTACCTCTGGACTATGGGTACATCAAAAAATAAATAAACCATAACCTTAATCATATACAAAATGCCAAAATAAGTTTCTGCACATAATTATACAGCAAAATTTCCCTTAAAACGTTAAAATAACAATTTTAAATTAATAGAAAAACATCAAATAAACCAACTACCTCCCCCCCCCACACACACACAACTCCCCACAAACAACTCAAAAATACATATATTAAATCATATTTAACGTGAATAGTGCACGTGATTTCAAGAAAAATATACTGCAAATATTTTCATAAAACGTTAAAAACACTCTTTATAAATAACATAAAACTACTATAATAAACCGACTACTTCCTCCCTCACGTGCTTTTTGCAATTTAATACCTTCAAAACACACAACATTTACACTATTAATCACACTAGAATCAAATCTGATCTCAAACAACTCAAAAATCCTTACATATTTATTCATATTAAACCTAGAAATTGTACGGGAATTCTGTAAATCAGGAGCAAATGCATATCACAAATAAAATTAACCATCCCTCTTAAAACCTTAAAAATTTTTACTTTTTCATCCCAATTCACAAAAAAATAACATAACATACTAAAAACCTTACATAATTATGAAAACATAAGACCATAAATATTCTCAACTATACACTGGTGTACCGTAAAGCAAGGAATAAACATTTAAATAAATAAAAGCACCACATACCTTAAATTTTATTCATGAACAACGTGCGTTCATCTCAAAATAAATCCATCAGAAGCATACAAATAAGCATAACAACTGTAGCTCAACACAGTCGCAACATTTTCAAATGTTTGTCGAAATTGACTTGATAAAGAAATAAGAAACAACTCAGCGTATAAACGAACCGGGCTGAATCCTAGTTTAGGGTGCTTCTTCGCCAACAAGGCGATAACAGGTATAATGTGGTAACCTTGGCGACTTTATTTTGCGTTCTGGCAACCATGTGGAAAACCGCCATTTTGTTTCTGTATCGCGCGTTTTTGACTGACGGGACTCTTATTGTTTACATTATTAAATTTACTCTACTAAAAAGATAAGGGGGGGTTGAGGGGGGCACAGCCCCCCCTCACACAAAAAGTAATTAAATTTTACTAAACCGATTCTATATGTACATGTAAGCACTTGTGAGACGTTTTAGCCGATGTTGTTAGTAATGCTTTACATTTACATGAGTTAAGTCGTTTCTTTGATTTACGCATGCGCAGCTGTGTTTGTATGGGAGCAGAATGATATGTGGTATAATTTAGTTTTGGTTCGAGAAGGATTTGATGGGCTTGTGTTAACGGAGCGCATGCGCGGCGGTTGGTTTGAATTATTCTATTGGTTTCTAAAAGCCACTTCTTATGGAAACTCAGAGGGGTTAACGACAAATGTTTTCGGATCCGTTTTTTTGGATAAACTAATTAACTCCGTTAATTGTGTTTGTGGATTTAATCCTCCGTTTATCACTGTGGATTAGATTTTGAGAGAAGGTAAGCGTATTTTTCTAAATTGCGTGGTGTGTGGTTGTGGCTTAACGAAAAATTTTAGCATTAGATTTTAGAAAATTCATTTTAGATTTCAAAAAAATCTCTTTTTCTTGAGAGGATTACGAAAGAACGACTGATTGCAGCTAAAAGAAAATTTTAGAGTTCAGACAATCTGTTTTAGATTTCAGAAAATTGCTTTACCTGAATGGTTTATGATTAGTGTTTTGATTTTAGGTTTATGGTTTAGTGTTTAGATTTTAGAAAATTCGTTTTAGATTACAGAAAATCTCTTCTAAAATAGTATCCACAAAAATTAAAAACTAAGATTTGTGAGACGACGAATATGATTATTTAAATAAAATAAAAAATCAGTTGTTCAACAAGTTATGTAGGTACAATAATTTTTGTTGTTTACAACTTTAATATTTATGTTTTTCAATTTGATTATTTTGTGTATTTATCGCTAATTTGGGTGCGTTCTCCCGTAGTGTCTTTGGGAGCATCTTGGCTCCCAGAGATAAGATGGGAAAACGCGCCAAATTGGCGATTTTTGGAAAATCGCCAAGAAGCACCCTAAACTAGGAATTAACTACGAACCGATATCATTACAGCTCTACACAAATTACCTACATTTATTATAAAACCAAGCAAAAATTACACTTTTCAAAAATAACCATTATAAAATACAAAACTTCAGCAGACGACACGACACGACTTCCTTCCCGGCGAATTCAAGTTCAGTTATTTTGCCGGTTAAACTCCTTGAAATTCGTTCAACCAATCACATAATTCCTTCCAACAGTATAGTTTCTCATGACATCATAAAGCAACACAACTCCGCCGGACGGGTGGCCGAATAGCTAATCTCCATTGGCAACGCTGCCAGGACTGTTTACTACAAATAGTAAGCTTTGGCGACGCATCTCCCTTGGCGATGGACACCCGCTTACGGTATTATCCCCGCTTTTTACTTCTAACACTCCCCTCTATGGGGACTTGAGCCCCCATAGCCCCCTCCGTGGGTGCCCCTATAAAAGCAACATTTGCCAGGCTGTAGTTTAAAGAAACACAAAACCTGATGCATGGTTTTGGTAAACAAAATTAATTGTGCCAGGGATTCAAAAAATTGAAAATGATTCTTTATAAACTGCAGTACACACTGAAATGAATGGAAAAAACTTTGCTTCTTACGAAACTTCCATAAAAATTTTGTTAACATGGAAATGCAGAAGAAAAGTTTTCAAAGTGTCACATCACATTTCACAAAACTTTAAACTAATTCACAAGCTAAGAATTTTTGTAGTATTACAATTGAAAGATTTTTTGTTTATTACAGTGTGTAGTACATATTTTGAAGCGACACTAAAATTTTTAAGGCCCTATGTTTATTTGTATATATGTACCAAAATCACATTTTTGCACACCACTATCTTAATACTACTATAAGAAAACTCACTCCAGGATAACTTATAATGTAAGCTGAACTAAATTTTTTCAATGCTCAAATTAATATAATTAAAATACAAATTAGTTTACTTATAAAACCAAAATTAAAACTGTTCAGATAACAAACATAAAAACTTCGTTAATTTAAAAACCATAGCATAGCAAACTTGATAAATTAAAATAATCAGAAAGGCTGATATTTTTTATGTAAATTTTGTTTTGTTGTAATGAACACATTCAACAATTAAAAACACAATTGTTTGTTGCATTTCTCAAATGCTATATCTGAGCACATAAATCCAGCAATATCCCATCAAAATTAATTGAAAACTTTGTGAAATAAGACAAAGAAGGGTACTATGCAAAACGATATTTTCAGGTAGTGTAAAAAGTTAATCTTTCGTCACAGTAGCAAAAATAAATAAACAATTAACAACAGGAGCAATTTAGTTAAGCATTTCCCCCCAAAATAAATCTGAATTCTTTCTATCTAATATGTAACATGTTATTTTCAGCCTTTTTTTTAATGTAGAAAACTTAACCATTTAAAATATCGAGATTGACACCTATAAAAAGGCAATTTCAAAACAAATATGGATAGTCAACAACTCGACTTGCAAAATCACAAATTTTTTAAATCTTTATAGTAGTACAAATTTTTTACTATTTATTTACTCCTTTCCGGCTGAAAATACTAATTACTAGGCATTGAATAAAGCAACGTTTGCAAGCACACACACATACCACACGAAGGAAACCAAACAATCATAAGTTTTTCAACTCTTAAAAGAAGTTTTTCTTAATAATTCTTTTACAATAAGTAATACACGTACGTATGCATTTAAAAACTTACTTTATCTACATGAAGGTATGAAGTTCAAATACAGGTATTGTAGTTTATTAACTTCGCAAGCCACTCGCCACACTTGCACACATTTTCGCGCTCAACAAAATGGCTACCGCTACTGTCTTCCGATCACTTCCGATTCCGAAAGTTCTGATAACTGCGCATGCTCGTCTAAAAGTGACATCGGCAGGCATCCGTCGGATTCTCTGACTGGATCTCTAGCATCTGTCAGATACAAAGTAGCCAGTGGATTTCTATAGACGCCTACAGTATGATATGACGGCTGCAGGATCTAAATGATATCTGTAGGATATCCAACGGATGTAACTGGTTATCTGGGCTGTTTACATTCAAGAACCTAAATCATTTTATGCAGCCAAATATCGTCAAACATGAAACTTTTTTGTAAATAACTTAAGTAATTTAAATCGTCTGACTGGCATCTTAAATTTTTTTCTATCTATCACTTGCTTGCACATAGTCTGGTTACTGTATAAATTATGTGAATACATATTTTCAAGTAACATTGTAATTTATGATAGTGTTGAAAAAAAATTCTCTTGCATACAATCATTATGGAAGAAAGTAATTGCAAAAATTTATATATAACTCCTTTTATTATGATTGCTTTTTTTTTTTTTTTTTTTTTTTTCACATCCTTCAACTAATAAATCTGATACGGACACCACATGACTTCCTTGTACCTCTATTAAATCAGAAATATTTTCAGTGCACTTCATCTAAACATATTTCGTTTGAAAGAGACAAAATACTGCAATTCTAAAGTTTACCGCCAAGCTGAGTTCAATTTTAAAGATTTGTTTTACTTAATTGGGCAATATTTTGACAAAAGCCAACAAGCTTGAGATAGCGAGATTTCAGTCACAGCTGAAATAGTTATTCATCACAGATTTTTAATGAAACGAACATATCTATAGACCCTTAATGTATTTTAAATCTTTTGGGTGACCCTGTAAATAAATTACTCAGTCGACAGCACTCAAAAGCACAGTTACATGTTACAATAGTTCTAAATACAAAATTTTAACATTCTATGGTTAAAATGGTGGTTTTAGTCATGCAAAATGCGTAATTATTTTTGGCGTTAAATTGGCAATATTTCGGCAAAACTTGACAAGGTGGATGGCAAATAGTGAGATTTTGTGAATGGACTAAACAATAACTGACTCCAGACATTAATGTATTGGAATTCTGGTAGTTGCATATTATCCCGGTAGACATTCCCGCCAAATTATTATTTTTTTTTTTTTGAAAATGTGCTGGCAAACTGCTACCAGTTGTATTCAGAACCATCATGATTTCAAGCAACCTGCATTTATCTAAGCGAAAAATCGCTCGTCTTAGCAGACCGCTTGGATAACATACAAGTACCAAAATTCTTTTGGGTTGTCCTGCAAACTCTCCAAAAGATTGGAATCAAAAGTCTAGGTGTACAACAAGATGTTACAACAATCTTGTATATAAAATCTCAGCAATCTACGACTAATAGTTTTTGAGATATGCGAATGAAATATATACATATATACACCAAAAGTTGCCAAGTTTGGAGACTGATGCAGTTTTTGAGGGAGGTGGCTGATCGTCACCGGACCATTATCTAACCATATGGTAAGATTTTATTCTGCTTAAAATGGATAAATGTCTCTAAAATTGACTGTAATGTGTTGGAATTTTTTTGAGTGCTGCAGTAGAATTGTAAATGATAAAGGTACCATTTTTGATGGCAAGATTCATTTTGTAATCCTTAACAACATATATCACTTTTGATTCTTTGAAATAACTTAATATCTCTAAATTACACTTTAAGGAATTTCTGTCCATACAGCAAAATGTATGGATGTAGATGTTACAATCCTAAATAGAAAATTTCAACATTGTACGGCTCATAGTTTTTGAGATATGCGAGTTGCATACATACGTACAGATGCCAGGGAAACACTGATCAAAATGATGAAGCTGTCAGTCATAATGTTTGTACATGAATTTATAGGAACATACATACATGCGTATAATGAGATGTCTCACAAAAACTCTTTAAAGTATATTTAGAGGTAGTCAAAATCTGGATACCCAATTTTTTTTGCGATCACATACTTCTTCGTACATTATACACGGAAATAAAAATATTAGTGTTTGTAAATTGTATAGACACACACAGACACACGCATAGTGCCCCCAAAAAGTGATAACATGCTTTAATTCTTTATCTATTAAAGATAATTAGGCAATGTGAATTGAAAAAATGGAAACTGAAATTCTTCCACATTTTATTTATGCACTCGGGTATATGAAATTTGGATAAATTTCAGTTTCTCTTAATCTATTCAATCAATTCTGCGATATAGAGAGGATAATGATAACTGTAAGTGCTCCTATAGATAACTGTAAGTGCTCCTATAGATAACTGTAAGTGCTCCTGTTCGCATACTTCTGTTACTGAAAATTTCATATATTGTAGTTTAGCCCCTAGTGGTGAAATGTTTTGGATTAGTGCATATTGCAAAATCTTTTACCGACACACTAGTTGTGATTGAACCGAAAAACATGGTTGCACGATGTAATCACTAAAAGTGATTACACCAAGTCCCAAGAACATTGAAAATTTTGCCAAGAATATTGAAAATGTGCCATAAACCAAGAAACTTGAAAAGTGTCTACTTGACACACCATGCTAGAAAGAAATATACATTTGACACTTTTCTGGATATAATTCTCAAATTTTGTACATCACCTCATTAGAATATGGAGCACATTTTACTGATTGGGGATATTTTTGTATGTGGGTTATATACAAAAAGTGTAACATTTTGGGAATTAACGAAAGAAATTTTTCAATGTAGAAAACATGTAATTCTCCAGGGCTAGCGGCAATTTCTAGCAAAAAAAGGTGCCGGAGCCTTAATATTCTTATGTTAATACTCAGTAGCGAACTGCAAACCCCTGCAATATGGGGTTGGTAGCACATTTAACTAAAATAACGATAATTTTTTCCCGATTTTTTCCCGATTTTTTCGATAAGATTTTCCCATATAATAATTATTTCACAGAACAGTGATATAAAATTAAATAGTCGGAAATTAGCAGGAAGAAATATAAACATTATACAGAAAACACCCAAATTCTGATGGTCTTAGGACTCTCAAATCTGGTCGAGGTGAAGCGAATATGATTTGTCTTGTCTGCTAAAATCAGTTTGTGCTTGAAAAGGGGAAAATTTATGAATTAATGTACTAGTGTTGGGCTTCGGAGCAAAGTATTCATGAGCTTTGCTGGGTTTTGCCTAATATGTAAAAATTCACCCAGAAAAAAGAAATACAGGGTCAGAGTTCCAGCTTTTGATTTCTGTTCCGATTCTAACTAGAAACAAAATTCAAAAATGTAATTGTAGAATTGTTTAGTACAGTTTTATGAGCTAACATTGTGAAACAGAAACGTTTTCCATCTTATAATAAAAAGGCAGAAGCTTTATGGAATTATACATTTACATTTTGCACTCATGTTTACTGTCAATTTAAATAATTATGCAACTAAGTAAAGATTACATTAATTGGTCTACGTCTTTAATTCAGTTGATTTATTGGATTATTTTTTTAATTCATATTCAGACGTATTAGATTAATTACATGTACAAATATGTTATGCGATGCATATGTTACACTTTTTTATTAATGGGATGACTGGTCTTATTTTACAGGCATTTACATATTTAAAAGAACACTATGATAAATAACAAGCAGTACATTTATTTGTTATAAAAGAAAAAAAAAACAATCTGAATATATCGTAATAGGAATTTAAATAAACACTGCTTTATTATAAATATTAATGGAATTTGATGTTTTCTAGGGCATACAGAATATCTGATGAATTATAATTCAAAAACAAAACTTTATTCTTGCATAAATCTCACGACGTAAGAAAATTTCGTATGCACAACAATGATATTTGTAAACAAACAGTAATCCGAATAACCTGCCGAATCTTAAAACAAACGTTGTGTTCATTCCCGTACATAATGTTGTCTTTCCGAACGCAGTACCAGCGGAAAAAGTTGCTTGAAATATCATTAAAATATTATATGTTAAGCTTTTTAAAATATTAAACGCCACCTGGGACACAAAAGTCGAATGTCTGATTAACAAATTCCATCCATTACAATCATCCAAAAAATTAAATTTAATACTTTTTTTTAATGTTGAAAATCGGATTTTTCCCATTGAAATACATTACGAGAACCCCAAGCTGTCACGCAAGACGACGACCGATCGCAGAGAGGAGGATTTCGAGGACAGTCCCCAAATATAGATCTTTTTTTCATTTTGTCCCCAAAAATACTTTGCCCCCAAATTTAAAGATTTGTACTTTTTTTCTGAAAGTTTCCGTTTAGTTTATTTCTTTCAGAAAAAACTGAAGAAATAAGAAAAATAAACCAACTAAAAGCGCCATCTACTCAGAGAAACAATGAAATTCGATCTCTGAAAGCGTTTGTTGTCATTGTGTGTGTAGCATGTACAGACATTCAATAAAGTATCCAACTATGAGCCAGATTTCCCATTTGAGTTTTCCCAGATAACACACTTGTCCATTTTATGTCTATATCTGGTCCAACTCAACCATAATACATCCATGTCTATACATAGACATCCATAAGACATCTATTTATGGACATAATCTGGAAAATCCAGAATACGTCCATGAATAGACAAAACTAGACTTAGAATATCCAGAATATGTCCATTAATGGACGTATTCCAGATGATACACACTATGTCAGTGATACGACATAAAATTGATGTGTGTATAAGTCCAAAAATGGACAAAATATGGAAAAGTTACTTTTTTGTCATTGATTTTCATTTTAACCAATACTGTACTTACGACGCATGAATTTATTATACTTTATGTTTTTATTGATATTACCCCAGATAGCACAAACTTGTCCAGAACACGTCTAGAAGACGTCATATAGACAAGCTGAATTGTCGTAAGTACAGTATTGAGTAAAATGAAAATCAATGACAAAAAAGTAACTTTTCCATATTTTGTCCATTTCTGGACTTATATGGACTTATACACACATCCATTTTATGTCGTATCACTGACATAGTGTGTATCATTTGGAATACGTCCATTAATGGACATATTCTGGATATTCTAAGTCTAGTTTTGGTCTATTCATGGACGTATTCTGGATTTTCCAGATTATGTCCATAAATAGATGTCTTATGGATGTCTATGTATAGACATGGATGTATTATGATGGATGAGTTGGACCAGAAATAGACATAAAATGGACACGTGTGTTATCTGGGTACATTTTACCCCCAAAAAGTTTAAAAACTTTTTACATTCTAGAGTTTTTTTTTTTTTTTCGAGGAACTTTTGAAATTTAAAATACTTTTTATGTATTATTATTTCCTATAAAAGCGGTATTGTGTAAAAAGAAACTCATATCCACATGCAAAAAAAAAAAAAAAAAAAAAAAAAAAAAGAAAATTCTCTAGCGACTCAACATCCAAAAACGAATAGCTGCAAACGAATAGCATTTTTTTCTAAGTTCCCAGTCCGAAACTAAAAAATCTTTACTTCAGCATTTTGACGCATCAGAGCAAGTTCCGCTGCGTATAGTGGTTAGCACACTCTACTGTGAAGACCATGTTCAAGGGTTCGAATCTGAAGCGGGGCAAGTACTTAAAGGTTGGTTTAAAAAAAATTGGTACGAATATTTTTACAAAATTTTACAAAATGGTTTTTGTTGATGTCCAGCATTCGACCGTAAAAGGTCTATAAATAGACAAACACGTCCATTATTACGTCCATATACATGTCTATAAGACGTCATATGGGCGTCCTATAATGCCATATTGACGTAAAATGGACGAGAATAGGGCGATTCCTGGATGTTTAATGGACATGTCAGCTTGTCTATATGACGTCTTCTAGACGTGTTCTGGACAAGTTTGTGCTATCTGGGTTGTTAATGATTAATCCCTTTTCATGAAGAACCATGCTTGAAATAGACGTACGAAAATTTTCTTGCACTCGAATACTTTTTTTAGAGGGTGTACAAAGTTCCATGAAAAATTACAATACTATTCCAAGAGTTAAATTTTGAATAAATGGCAATATTTCAACATGATGTTCCTTTCATACTTCTGGTTTGAATAAATATTTATAAATGAATGAAATTCTTCCATTAATTTATTAGAAATAAGAATACACAATTGATATAAATAGCTATTAGAGTTCATTTTTAAGTATCAGTCAGTCAAGTCAGTCAAGATTTAAAGTATGGGTATACTGGTATACACCTTCCAAAAAAAGTATTCGAGTAAAAATTTCCTACGTTGGTTTCGTATATTAAAAATTATTTATCATAGAATATTAATTAGGCTATGTATAAATATGACTTTCCATATTTCTGTCACGTTTTTAAAAAACTCAATTATTATTCGCAAATCTAAAATAGGAAATTTATCTCTTACTCGAATACTTTTTTTGGAGGGTGTACATAGTAATATGTTGTGTCCTCGAATAAGTCCTCGAAAATATTTTCTAGTGTCCCCAAGTTTTGTTTAGATTCGAGGACAATGCTTGATGCTGCAGAATCGGGGACATGTCCCCGATTCTGACAACAAAACTGGGGACATTTATAATAAATGCAATAATTAACAGTAATTCAATTAAAAAACAATGTAATAATTAAAAATTGTCCCCAGTTCCATTTTTACATTCTGGGGACAATTTGAAAAACGTCCTGAAAATGGGGACGTTTGATCACCTTACGTATACATCAAGCAATTTTTAAGCTTTCCGATGCTTTGAAACGTTATTTAATGTAGTTTTAAGTCATGATTGTGTTACTAATTCAAGTACGAACTCATTGACAGTTTCTTTACTATGATACACGTGTACATTAATGTAAATAGATGCATGTAATTTGAAGGAAAAACAAAGTAGTGCTCACTCTCATGATTCATTATTCTAGCTTGATTTTAAATATACATGAACAAATTAAGCTGACTTTTAGTATACATTAAAGTAAACGAATACAAAATGATACAGACATTTTTATGCATTTCTTTATACTGAATGTTTAAGTTTCACATTTTCAAAGCAGTTATAACCATTATTACTTTTAAAATAAATTTAACTAGTTATTAAATTTTCGTTTATTAAATATTGTTCGGTTAATATATTAACAGAATATATGACGAGGAGCTGAAATAGAATTTAAAATATTTGATATTTACAATTCACGTATAAAAAAATTTAAGTACTGATATACTATTTAATTTTTAATCTTTTGTAAGGCGTAGGTATCAGAAGAATGTTTGCTATAATTATCAGTACAACCTGTGCACTGCATGTCCTTGGTATTTACATGAAAAATAATGTAAATTAATTTAACGAGAAACATTTAGAATAATTACACAATAAAGGGTGTCCCATAAATAGTAGTTCTCAGTAGTATGAACTTAAAAGGGAGATAAAATATATCAAAAGGATTAAGAATCACGTAACAGTGTATGATCAAACATATTTGTTAACTGTATTTATTTTGGTTAGTTCAAATGAGTTTATTTATCGAAAATTTTACTATTCGAAATGGAAATGATTTATAATTTTCAGTGTTAGTTCCATATATTTTTTCTTCTCCAAAGAAAAATAATAAATTTTAGATAACCATACTAGGAAATAGCACTAATATTCCAATACCTCCTTTTTTAAGTCATTATTAACTGGTGATTGAAAACAAATATTTTCGTCCCTGCATTGCTGTATATTAGGGTTGTAGCTTAAAAAAAAAAAAAAACCCTGCTCCACGGCCTTTGAATACAGCTCTAGGACTTGAAAAACTTCAAGATCCCTTTTCACAAGTTGCGCTAAACACTGTAGTAAACTAAAACCAAACGATCTCTGAATTAATTACTTTTTATTATAGCCATTGTCTAAATGGAACTTTGAATTTGAGCATAATGAACGCTTATACAAAATATTAACTTTAAAGTTTCAACATAAACATGTGCAAAAATTAATAACATATTTTACAGTACTTCTGTACTGAAACCAATATCACACATTTAGTGCATTCATAATAATTAATAAATGACATTTTCAACTGAAAGATTTAAACAGATAAAAATGTCTAACTAGTATTACAACGCACGTTTATTTACTAGAATAATAAACTACCCAAGTTAAATGATTTCAGATTAAAATAATTTATAAATAACATATGAATATTAATTCACAAAACATGCTTTATATCCTATAAATTTGTAGAATTTCTAAATAAGTTATACAAGTGTACACTTACCTTTACATTCAGAACTGAAAGTTCGAATTCTTTGTTGATTTATTTCCATAAAAAAGGCGGAATCTTCAAAAAATCATTACCTACATCTAAATCACCTTGTCATTAAATCGCTATGACTAGACTATAGCAAAATTGTTTTTATTTATAAAATAAATTAACGTTTATAATCTCAAATCGCGTATAATCGAACAGCGCAAATCTAAATATTAGGCCTCAATGATTCAGTGATTTCTTCCGGTGGCAACGAACAGTCAGGCCCGGTTGCTAATAACGACGGCCCCGGCTGACACTGCATTTTGGAGAGAGAGAGAAAAAAGTATCTTGGTGCTGTTTCTTGCCAGATATAAATATTTTTGGGAAAAAAAAGAAAAAACTAATTTTGGGTCATGTCTTCTGTTAGGTAGTCGGTAGCTTGTAAGAAATTTAGCAACATGAAAAATGTTAAGTTGAAAAGTTAAAAATTGGGGTCAATTTTGACTCTTAAGGCATTGGAGAATTAAACAAAACAATGTCAAACGAAAAATAATCATTTTTAAGAGTGCTGGAAAAAGATAGAATTTTCAATGCTTTAGAACATGAAACTGCACTTCTTTCACTATTATATATTTGTCAGTGAAGTCCGAACTTTTTGATGTCACAGGAACATGCATGCATGGGTTCCTGGAACTAGTTTGATTGCAGGGAAAGGGGGAAATGCTGAGAAGGATTCCTTGCCACGACAAAACTTAGAAAAAGATTTCAAATTTAAAAAATCGCATTATTCATGTGATGAATGATAAAAATCAGGAGAAAATGAGCAAATAATCAAAAATCAGTGGAAATGTATCCTAAATCAGGAGAAATGCGTATCCTAAATCAGGAGAAATGTATCCTAAATCAGGTTGGTAGGAGATCAATGAAAAATCAGGAGTCTCGTGCCTAAATCAGGAGAGTTGGCAACTCTGCAAAGGCTAACTTACGGTGGTGCGCCTCCCTCTCACAATTTTCAGCATACATTCAGTTTTTTAATCTTTAATAATGAACATTTAGTCGAATTTTCTACAAAATAATGTTATCAATAAAGTTTGAATGGACATTTTAAGCGAAAATGGATAATTTTTGAGTAAAAATGAGAATAAATAAGATAATTTTTAAAAAACATGCATCGCTACTTGCTCTTTGGTTTTTCTCACCGCCTCCCCGCAAACCAGGATTGGGTTTTAGACGTCAAAAACTGGTTTTTGTCATGACAAGTGTCAAAAAGTGGTTCAAATTGTCAAAAACTGGTTTAAACCGTCAAAAATTGTCAAAAACTAATCTATTAAAGAAAGAGAACAAAATGCCAAACTAATTATACAGTATATTTTCATTTTGCATTAAACTAAATGCAGAATTAAAATTAATTATTAAGAAAATAACAATTATGCTAACACACAAGTTGAGCTCATTAATAATAATTAGTTTAATACATTTATATGATACAACTTTAGAAATATAATATGTATACATAACATTATATATACTGATTGTAGAATTGTAAGAATGTATTGGAATTTTTTTTCTCCTGTAAACAACTATAAATGGCAGATAGCTCATTTTTAATAGGGTACATAGTACTGTATATACAATTAAATAAATAATGGTCGGCAGTTTTTCAAATAGAGCATTTCGACGTGACGTATCTCTGACGTCAGCTGAGTGACAGCTTCGCGCATCGTTCTGCGCTTGCTATTTCTTTACCTAAATGTATAATTTAGCAATCTCAGTAATCCGTATAAACTACGTGTAATCTGAGGAGGTTCATTGGGTTTTTGGATTACGAACGCAGCCCCACTGTGAAGAATGTAAACAAACTGCAGAATTGCAAGCAACAGGCGTTTCAGTTAGACAGCAATCCACGACTGTGCACGAAAGAATGTAAATTATTTATTTAGAAATATGGAAGAAATTTTAAAGCTGTCCTCAAATAATTAAACTCTAATTGCAAAATTAGATATTGTTTCTAGTTTAGGATTGTGATATTTTTTCATGATTTTTAACTATAATGGATAATTTGTCTCCAATGTAGTTTGAAGCTATG
>JAWZYV010000062.1:0-21596 GCA_038373885.1 Cheiracanthium punctorium | reverse complement strand
CTATATAGTTACGCTGATCCCTGACTCTGTCACAATTCCAGTTTAACTACTCAAAAACGAAACTTTTCCCATCATTAATCCAAACAAATTTAAAAAGTATTGTCTAATAACGTAAAATTTACACTGTTCGTTGGTGCGATCGGCCTGAAAATTTTCATAATTATGTAATATATATAAATTTAAAAAGAATCCTTAGAGCTGTTTTCGAGATAGCTCGGACATACACACTCCCTAATAGCACAACAGTCCCCTGTGACTGAAATGCGACCACACAATACTCTCACAATAGAGTTACAAACAGTCGCCGCGACTCCGCAGCAAAGTCACGCCTGAGTCCCTATGCCCTCTCGCTGTGTAGTCGCACTGCGACCGTTCAGAGAAGTCACGATGGGACACTTTTGAGACAGCGAAAAAATTCGGTGAAAAAGAGTTACCGAAAATATACACCAGATGGCAGCACCAAACTCTCAGACAAGAAAAAGTTGAAGTCCAGAATCGAGACCTGGAGCTGAGGGTTAATAGCCCAGAATCTTACCACAACGCTGTGATTACCTTGCTCGGGATCCTTTAAAAGTAAACTGATTGCTGCAAAAGCTAGTTCTGGCGGCTTCTTTTGGTAGTATTTCTGTGAGTATTTTATAAATAAGTTTTATATATAAATATATATACATTTATTTTATAAATCAATTTTATATTCTGTGAGTATTTTATAAATAATATAAAAAATATCATAATTAATAAATATAAATTAAAAATCTTGGAAATCTTTCTTTTTCCACATAAATTATTTTCAGGAGATAATGTGCTGTTTTATTTAAGTATTCATCCGAAAAAACTAATGATTTATTGAAATTTTTTATTCGGTTATGAAATAAATTTGTTATGTGTGGGGTTTGATATATATTAAGGTATGAGGGATAAGATTTATATTTTGCTATATTTTGCCTAAAAGGGATTTCATATAAAAATAAATTAAATTAATTGGAAAAACATGCATTAGATAAAATAAATAAAGTATTTTTGACTTAGACCCATAGTTTTACCTCAAATTTTTCGTAGTGGAACTTTCAAACATACCAGAGACGTATTTAAAGGGGGGGGGATCTGAAAACTTAAAGCAATTATTAAATAACAGCAATTTTGAGACATTTGTATTTACTCTAGTAACAATAGGGTTGAAAATACGGGATAGTCCCCCCCACTCCGAGATTTAAACCTTACATTATACGCTATCGAAACATATATATATGCCATGGGGACAGGGGCGTAGCCAGAAATTTTTCATGGGGGGTTATGACTACTGCAACTCATATATATGTATACGTGTGTGTGATAATGTCGAAAAGAATATACATTTTGTATGGCAAAAAATTTCTCATGGGGGGGGGTTATGACCCCCCTAACCCCCCCCCTTGGCTACGCCTCTGCATGGGGATATGAAAGAAATTGTTAATTTTACTCACAGATACTTAGTTTTCACCATTGTGATTAGAACTCTCAACTCTAATATTTTTAAGAATAATATTTTTTTTATAAATAATATTGTATTGTTTAAACGAAATAATTTAAAAATTAATAAATTAAACTAAATTCCATTACTACATAACTGCGAGATTTTATTGAATTACTATTTTCGGATTTATTTATTAAATGTTTCACGAAAGAAATTGCCACAAAATATTAGAAAAAATGAGTCTGTTTCCAAAGTCGCAAAAGCGGCTGTGTGACGTCATTTTGAAGTCCAAAAAAATCAGTAGTCACAAAATAGTCACACAGTGACTTCACAGTGGAATCACTGAGCGACCAATCACATTCTAGTCACATGGTGCCTTCACAGTGGAGTCACTGAGCAACCGATCACATACTAGTCACATGGTGACTTCACAGTGGAGTCACTTAGCGACCGATCACATACTAGTCACATGGTGACTTCACGGCGACGTCACCTGGTGACTGGTCACAAATAAACTTCACAGTGACCACACAGTAGAGTCACATCACTCACAAGTCACAATGTGAGTAGTATGTGACAGTCCTGTGACAATTGTGACCCTCTGTGACGTCACAGCGACTCTTTTGTGACCATCTGTGCTATTAGGGCTAGGATGGAGTGCAAATGGCAAAAATAAAAATAAAAAATTTGATTTTAATATTTCCTGACTCAACAAATGGTGCTGTTTGGCCAAAAAAAAGTCACAGAAAAAATTTCTAGTTCATTCACTAATTGTCTTCAGGTTCCACACTGAGCTCAAAGAAAGGAATGTTAACGTAAAAAGTAAAAAAAAAAAAAAAAAAAAAAAGTTTAATTTTAGTGTTCACAATAACTTTATTTTCTGATTCAGAAACAGTCCTAGTCCTACGGTCCTACTAACCCCGTAAGGCCCTACTAACCAGTCCTACGGTCTCTAACTACTAAAAAGTAACAGTAAACATTGCCGTTAACAAAAAAAAAAAAAAAAAAAAAAAAAAAAAAAAAAAAGAAAAGAAAGAAAGAAAAAAAAAAAAAAAAAAAGAAAAGTAAAAAGTCACTAACTTGCAACCGAGCATCATAAGTTTTTGGGTATATTTTGAATACATAGCTATCAAATATTTACATATTACTTCATTTTCAAAGACAATTGATATTGTTACAGAAATACTCTGCTTGTTTCCGGGGTTCGTCGTTCTAAAGTCCAGTTGGTGTAGAACGTTCTAGTAAAAAGTCCACTGGTCAGGATGGAACACAACTTTATTGCTTCTAGAACTTCGTAGAACAATCAGCTGAACAAAATTCACAAGCACAATTAAACAGTAATGTGCTTTTGCCAGTCCGCTTAGATCTGAGCTCTCACAAATGCTGCATTTCTCACACAAAATAAGTCCCTTTCACAGGCAAAAAGTCAGTGAAAATATTCAAGGGATATCATACACAATCCCTTAAGACACAGCAATGAAGAATTTGCACACAGCACTCTAAAAACAGCTTCGGAAGGCAAGCCAAAACACAGCTTCTATAGCACTATCAATTCACAAAGCAAGCGTACTCTTTCTCGGAGCTCAACTCACACTGAACTGGGGCTTCTGAAACGTGCCGGTATGTATAGGAGAGGCAGAAGCTGCCTGCAGCTTCTAGAAAAGTCTATTTCTCGAGGGTTCTACATAAAGCGGAAATATTGATTACGTCATAGAAGAGAAATGTTAGGTTATTATGCGTTTTTAATGCAGGAAAACCAACTTCCAGGCCCCATTGGGAAAAACGCGCCAAGTGACCAAAATATCGCAAAGCTTGGCGACTTTTGGCGAAATATCGCCAAATTTGGCGCCAAAAATAAGTCCCCAAAAGTGAAGAGAACGAGGCCCTAGGACCAATATTTCTCGAGATTTCTAGAAGCCCCATAGAAAAACATACGGGAAACCAAAACCTCCGTATCTCCGGTTCTAGTTGCCGATTTTGATGCAACACAGAGCAAAATTTATCTATTTGAAGCGCAGAATACGAATTTTGAACTATTTTAAGCCCCAGAGCAGTGGGTTGCCCCGAAAATTCGTAACAATATTCAGAAAGCACACTAATACAGAAAAGGGAATTATACCAAAGTTACCTTTCGAGTATACCAAAGTTACCCTTCGAGTCTTCAATTTTGGAGTCCACATGCCGCGCAAAATAATTAACTTTGGTATTAAGCTTTGGAAGCTCCTTTCGTGATTTGATTCCAGAACGAATGTATCCGTCTCTGGCTTCTGCTCCACATGTTACCAATGATGCTTGAGTTAGTAGCCTTACATGCTTTTCTACTGCTTTAGAATGGCAAGGGAGCTTCTCTATTTCAAATTCTGAATCGTTTCTGATCATACTTGCTACGTCTTCGCCACTGAGGTTCATAGTAGCTGATGGCTCCAAAGTATTGTCCCAGTTAATTATTTAAAAATACTCTTCTGCTTCGAAATTTTCATTTGGAAGATCAAATTGGCGTATTTTCCTCTTCCAGTCAGTTTTTCTTGCTTTCAATATTCTTCTTAGGCCAAGTTCTCGAATATGTGATCATTCATAAAACAGTATTGCGAACAGAATATTGCCAGAATGAGCAAAATAAGAGTTCCTCTGAATAACTTAACAATGACTTAAAATCTTCTGGCAAGAATGAACTTATATTCATCATTTTGTGTTTATGAGCAGCTCCTGGGATTTTCTTTATTTCAAACCAGGATGGCACGTAAACTTTCATCATATGGCATCAAACTTTCAACAGAATGCTTTCAACTCCTAGTAGAGTTTAAAGCATTCTGTTGTTTCGACAGTCGATACGTACAGGCGCAGTATTGTGTTAGCTGTAGTGAGTCAGCTTGAATGAGACATCCATCCTGGTCTTCTGTTTGCCAAATCTGGAGGGCACTGTCCCGAGCATACTGCCCTAGAAATATCGAAGAGGTACTTTTGGTCTGTACTGAGGTCTTTTTTATCAATTTCAGGCAAAGCAACAGGAATAGAAAAACAAAATTGTCACAGCAAGGGTTTCGTGCGTTTTCAGAGGTTTTCCTATTGTTCCGGAAAACTGGAGTGGCCCAGATGTCTTTCCGTTAATCTTATGGCAAAGGTGGCGAAGAGGAAGTTCATTAGTATGCAAAAAACATACAAACCAGTGCAATTTATGGCCAACAAAGATTTCAAGCCGTCTAACTACGCCATTTTCTTCTGAACGTTGACTTTCGTTCCATTGCACCCAATGGCAACAAGATCCGAAAGTGTAATCGCTTTCTGTGTAACTAAGTTGATGCTGCTGCAAATAATATCAGCACTAGAGCCTCAACCCGGAGTCACATGTCCTATATGAACAGAACCAGGTTCTGAAAACATAACAATATGCTCTTCTACAGTCGTATGAGTTTCCCTTCTTGCATTATAGTTTAGTTTTGTCCTTTCTTCCACCGAAGTATATGGCGTACAAAGATTGTGTTACTTGTGCAGAGTTAAGTTGTGATGGTATTTTTCATTATAATTTTTAATAAAGGAAATTACTTCTTGGTGACTTACCACAGGCAAGGAGGCTTTCTTCCGAATTCTTTCAACGTCCAAAGAAACAATTTCCATGATCTCTTTTACTGAAGGATCCTTCGTGTTCCCCTGCTTCCACAGTATATCATTTTTTTGTGAATAAGAAATGCTTCATTAAACGAGAATACGTTGGTAACACTGTCTCTTTCAATTGTACTGGAATTCCAAAAACACTACAAAACATTTAACCTCTAGTTGTGGTCATATTTAAATTCAAAACTTCTTATTACATTAGAATCTCGCTACAACGATATCCTCGATAACGATAATTCTCTCTATTACGATATTTTTTCATAGTCCTGGCTGAATTCCCTTTAGATTAATGTAAAACAGTTCTCTGTATTACGATATCCTTTAAAACGATAATTCTCTCTACAACGATGGTAATAATTATCCCTTACATCACAATAATTCTCTCTACTACGATATATTTATTTTACGATGCATCAGAAGCCCAACTCATGCACATACATTGAAAGCTACACAAAGAAAGTCGAGGTAAAGTGTGGTCGGATCGGGTTGGACAACGCCTCTGCCAAAGAACGTTTTCTAAGTTTCGTTTTGCTGATGTAACATTATAGTAATGAGAAAGTGCATTTCTCGTAAGGTGGAAGGACAGTTGGCATTTCCTGGATGCCACATCTTTGATTCCTATCCCCCCTCTTTAAAAAATGGTGAAGGATTCCTTTCACGGGAACTGGTATAGAAAACGATACATTCGTTTGTCTGAACTTTTTTTTGAGTAGGAATTTTAACCTCCGATAAATCCTATCGAGGTCGATTATTACACAAGGATATTTTAAATTATTTATGAGTTTTGTTTATTTTGAAGTTTGTTTATGAAAATCGAAAGCAAATGGCTGAAAGAAAACACATATCTATCTATCGAAGTGAAATTCAACATCATAAAAGATTTTGATAAAGGCATGAAGCAAGCTGAGGTTTGCAGAAAATTCGGACTTTCACAGTCGACTCGACTGTTGCCAATTTCCGATTTCTTTACACGGAATTCAAAATAAATAAGAATAAATTAGTGGGTATGTATTTTCAATTGATATCTAATACATTTTAAAAAACGCTTTTGCGGCATTCAGGTATTATTTATTTAGACATTATATATTTGTTATTCAAATTTGCTATAAATATTTATAAGCTATATCGCTGCTAGAATCCCTGGCGAGGCGGCAAGGGTATTTAACTAAAATTTGTGAGTGTTGTGAAAATTACTGAAAACTATAAACATGTTTTTCTCCTTTCATTTATTATATATTACTTGCGAGAGTGTACTGAATGAAAACAGAACACTTTCTGGTGACACCGCAGGGTATGGGATATATGCAGAACAAAAATCTTTTCGTTCCAATATCGGTTCTCTCTATAACGATAATTCTCTTTACAACGATATATTATTTTGACCCCCAAAATATCTATATAGAGGGATTTCACAGTATTTTGTCAAATATAAATCAAAATTAATAGAACGTATTGCTTCAATCTTACAAATTAGAAACAAGTGGTTTGAACAAAGGCAATCGCAAAAACGAATCATTCCACACAATAAAAGTGACGTGCCTTATTAGATTATGATAAAATAGTTATCAGATTAGAACATGATCTGCCAGATTTTAGAGTATAAGATAATAATAGATTTTAGAGTATAATTCGCCTTTTTTATGTACAAAAAGCCATTTCTGGATCTGATATCTGGCAGTAACAGTAGATCATCATCAGTAGAACAATTTACTAATGAGAAAGCAATTCTTTAATATTATTTTACAAATTAATAATTAATTTAGTAAAATATTTTTTACATAAAAATCATTAAAAACTTGAATAAAAGACAGTATAAATATTCACTTGAGGTGTGGATCCTCAAGATGTCAACATTTTAAGCTAAAATTTGGAGACAATTAGTTTCAGCTAGTTTGGCACCATGTAATGACTCAGGCAATACGAATTTCGAAAAAAAGTTTTTTAGCTTCACCCTAATACACACACACACACACACACAAACATTCCGCGTTTAATATAGGAACGGATACACGTGAGTTTTTTTCTGCCTACTAAAGGGAGGGGTGTAGGAGTTATCTTCGGAGGGGGACTTTTAAGGGGTTCTAACGCGCATTCACTTTAAAACTGAGAAAAACACTACCTTCACAATTCATTCACTTAGCATATACAGTGCCATGGTGGGGCCGTAAACTTTATGTTTCATACGAAAAGCATTTTGTTCAATAAATTTCTTTAAATCGCAGTGGCACAGCCTGTTGCAGATCAGATCTCATCGGATCACCGAAAGTTGTTCCTTGCAGACATAAATAGTCAAAAATACTTTTGAAATTCCATTTATTTAAAAAAATAAGATGATTTCTACTTTGACAACCGTCTTGCAATAACTGTTTTAATTTAAATAATCGAAAGTATAGTACGGCGGACAGAAAAAATACTACGTGGGTTATTCTGGATTTCTGTGGGAGCATGTAAGCGAAAGAAAGAAGGTGCAAACAAAATATGCCGTGGCTACAATGTTGAAAGGATACGTCTGAGGGTCTCAATCCAGTTACTGATACTTTCAGCTGGATTTTGTTCAAAATTAGAAGACCTGGTAGCGGGCAACATCTGGGTGCCTCCATTATAATGATGCTGACACTTGCGGTCTTTGTACTGCCCACAAAGCAAGTGCGCTACAAGTGTGTCCATATGTTTTCATTTTGTCCATAACCTTTCAGAAGAGGGTTAAATTTCAGTAGAAGTTTTGATAATTCAGGCTATTGCAGAAAAAAAATATCCAAAAAGTATTCTTAAAATTACATATGTGAAAAGGGAAAGATTTCTACATAGACAGTTGTCTGCGGAAAAACCTAAATTAATTGTTTTAGTAAAAAAAATCATAGTACATCATTGAACTGGGAAAAGAAAATTAGATAGCGGCCGTAACAATTACCGAGAAATTTCATCAATAGTAAAGGGGCCAATACTGTAAGCGGATGAAGGTAATGAGGAAATTGTACACTATATAAAGTCGGAGTATGAATAGTCTATGTTACGGCAGTGGCGGCTTCTCCATTTGAGCACGTGAACCCGCAAAGCAAAACCTAAAAAATAAACAAAAAATTAGAAACTAAGTTAAAATTAAATATTAAGAACACTTCTAAATTTTTGTGAAATTGAAAAGTGATCTTTTCCTCTCCCCTCCATCCATTACTATTATTAAATACATTTATTATAGCCAAAGCATAGGTTACTACAGCACGAACACCAGTCCAGTCTTTCCTCAATCGTACGTGCGATCGAAGTTCTAAACCACTTTTTGAGAACAGATGCGGAAAGAGACGTGGGGGGGGGGGGGGAGGCACTGCGGTATCATCCCGTTCGCACATGGAAAATGTGCGAACGGACCATAGTTTGCAGTTATCTTTTCCAAATTCTCGCTTGGTTGGATCAATTTTATTTATTTATTTATATTTTCATTATTTCATCTTTTTACTGTACAATATTTTATACGAACTCGTGTAAATAGTCAAGATGTTACTTACTAAACCAAATGTTTTGGAGCTAAAGCAATTACATTTTTCCGCATTATCTTTGTGTTAACACCTGGGTATTGAAAATCTTTGATGTTAACTGCCATGATCGATAGGGTGTAAAATGTGAGAGGTAGAAATTCTTCTGAACAAAAATTCAGATCAGAAAAAAGTACAATGCAGTTTGCCGCCTAGACATTAAAAACCTGAATTGTGAGAGATAAAAATAACTTATTTATTTACACTCACCTGGTAAGGAATAAATACTCAGAACCTATAATGTGATAAAAGCTGAAAAGTAAAATTTACCTAAAATTCACTAACTCAAATAAAGCAATTCAAATTCTGAGCTTTGTTTTTATTGACCATTATAAATGACAAAAACATTAAACAATTTCTTGGCTAAATAGGTGTAACATTCAAATACGAGATCCCTACATGCTAAACAATTCAAAATTTCAATTCAATTCTGATACCTGACACTAACATAGGAATTGAAAAAAAACTGAAAACCAATACACCTTCAAGCAAAAGTCATAATACTCAAGCACTTATTTGTGCTCTGTGATAATTGAAAATCATTAGAATTGTCCCAAACTAAAATATGTTAAAAGTCTGGTTGAGTTGAGTTTTAGAAATTAAATAATTAGTGGACTACAATGAGATTCAATTATCACACACTGAGATAACATGCCAATTAAGATCTTCATTTTAATTTGTCCAAAGAACAGATTAGTAAAAAATTAAACTTTAGTTGACTAAAAATAAGAAAACTCAATGGGCATATTATCAATTTAAAATATCAAATTGATATCACTTCAGAAATTAAAAATTCAACCAACATACTTTAACTAGAAAATTCTGAAGTATGAAAGGTGAACATATCTTATAATTAAAAGTATGGGATACGAAATTACTCTCAAAATATGCCAGTTATGAATTTTACATAATATTTGCCCAGTTCTGGAATAGCAGATACTCAACGAAGAAATTTTACAAATTACTGTTTCTTGCAGCTTTCACATTATCTAGGAGACGAATCAGTTCTAAAGTTTCATTGCCAGTTCTTATGAGAATCTTGTGAAAAGTTCTTTGAACATTTACACACAATGCGAATCAGTTCCTAAGTCCCATTGAAAGTTCGTGTGAAAGTCTTGTAAAAGGTACTTTGAATTTTACACACACAATTTTAAACAAAATCACTATGGCACGATGCTAAATATCATCTATGTTAATTTTTGGGATTTGCAGAAATCTTCACAATAATTGACGTACATGTCGTTGATTACATGTTCACACGTGACGCTCACTTTCTTTGAAGTTCCGTATTCCATTCACCATTGTCGTTTTGCCTTAAGACAGGAAGATACGAATTTTCTTTTGAACAAACACTTCAGTATTTTTGAAGTTGAATAAAATTCAGATATCAAAATTATTTCTTGAATTTTCCATCTAGAACTTGACAGAAAATTAGCCTGGGGCTCCCCACGCTGCAAAAAGGCTCGAAGCCTAACAATGGAATGGGGAGCCCCTCCGCAACACGTACGTTCTCACATCCCGACTTTTTCTCAACTGATTCTTGGCGTCTCTCAAAGGACTTATTTTTAAAAACTGTTGCCACACTACGCGTGAGGAAATTTTTATCTTTCTTCTCGGAGTCATTCCTTTCGACCTCTGCTGATCGGAGATACGGAAAACCAGTTTCTCCTATGACGTAGCGTTTCACAGACTGGGGACGTTCGCAAGGCGAGATTGATGACGGTTAAATATTTCTCTTGCCGTGAGTGGCAAAGAGTTGTGTTGTTTATTTACATATGTATGTTGTTGACATCTGCTAAGAGTGTTACATTTTTATGTAACACTTTGGAAAGAAGAATTGAAATAAAATTACTCAACAGCTTTGTTAAGACTTGCCCAGGAGAAGAAATGTAAGACTAAATATTACTTGTTTTCTTTTGGTTGCATGCATCAGTTTCTTTTAACTGTTGGAAACGCAAGTATATTTTAATTTGTGTTGCGTCGTATCTGCATATTTAATTTTCCAAATATATTTTAAAACCTCCATTCGAATAACCAACGAGCTTTCACTGTGTGACGTTACATTGAGAAGAGTAAAAGAAGAAACAAGTAGAGATGGCCAATGATTCGATGAGTCGAATCAGTGATTCGAATCTTGGTACTGAGTGGCTCAGTCTTTACACTCACTCTCTACTGATTCGAATCTCAAGCCCTCAAGGGAAATACATTCCAAGTGCGAAGGGAAGAAAAACTTATTTTCCCTTTGCTGTTCCCAGAGATTTTCCCTTACTCTTTCAACTCTTTTCGACTCTTTACGACTCTGAGTCGATAGATGATTTAAAACAGTAAATGAGTGGGTGTGGGTGAGTTGGTGCAGCAACGAATCTTTACTGATTCAGTGTTTCGCTCTGTTTCGGTGATTGTGTACTATCGTTGAGATTCGTTAGTTTTTCGAATCTACTATCGACTCTGAGTCGAAAGGAGCCGAAAAGAGTTGAAAGGATGTTTCATTTAATTGGAGGGGTTTTTTCGAATCTTCTATCGACTCAGAGTCGAAAGGAGTCGAAAAGAGTTGAAAGGATGTTTCATTTAATTGAAGTTTTTTTTTCGAATCTTTGGTGTTTCATTTCTTGGTTGGTGGTCGGATTTAAAGTTTTATCTGTCTGTGGGTGTGGAGTGGGTCGAACATCGTTTGCTTTTGGCGGGGGGCATAGGCGTTACTTCCTAAGGGCAAGAGGGGTCAATCTCCCCCCCGAAAAAAAAATTAAGAAAATCCCTCCTTCCAACTTGTCTGGCTGATTTAATATTTGTTTAAAATTTAATGAAACATCCCTTTTCTACTTTTAACTTCAATATATGTCCCACTGCCCCCACCCTCAAAAAAGAAAAAAAACGGAACGTTAAGTTTACATGGTGGCGGATTTTCATGTGAAGGGAAATAGAATGAAATAAAGTTAGGATTGTGCTTGTCACTTTTAATGAAGGATACAGGGGCGGTATTAAGCGCTCTCACAAAAGGACTTTGTAGTAAGCAAAATAACATTTCGCTTTATTGCAGCAGATTTCGTTTTTTTTTTTTTTTAACCTTGTTTTTCGTTTAAGGGGAATGATTTTATTTTCTTTCGTAATTCAGAGAAATACAAAATAGGGTCTAAAGCAGTGGCGTAGTTAGTGTTATTGACAGTGGCGTAGCCAGGATTTTATTTCGGGGTGGGCGGGGTATCAAATTTAAAGATAAAGTTCAATTGTAATAAGTAAAGGGTCCCATTTTTTGGGAGGGGGGCAGCAGCCCCTCAGTAGGACTGGGCCAAAAATCGACATATCGGTTTTATTTCAACATCAAATATCCGATATTCCCATTTTCATTTCAGTGAAATCTCGAATTCGATAAAGGGCAAAAATACAGGCCGGCCAGGGGCGTAGCCAGAAATTTTTCATGGGGGGGAGGGGGGGTTATGACTACTGCAACTCATATATATCTATACGTGTGTATGATAATGTAGTGAAGAATATACATTTTGTATGGCAAAAAATTCCTCATGGGGGGTTATGACCCCCCTAACCTCCCCCCCCTTGGCTACGCCTCTGAGGCCGGCGATAAGAAAATCCTGAGATCAATACCAGCTTGTGATGCTTTTGCTACTGCTTTCTCTCGGAAAGCTTCTTCTTCTCTCATCGCAGAAAAAACAGCTCCATGGTTTATTAGTCTAATTACCATAATTAATTAACGTATATCTCGGAACCTATCCACCGGAGCGCGTTTTTATTGATTCTCGACCCCCCCTACACTCAACACCCCACCGATACTTAAAATTTCGAATGCTTTGACACCAAACTTAACCTTTTAATCTTACAGGCCCAGGGGGTCATACGAAGCTCCCCTATATTTTCAATTTGGGCATTTTAAACACTAGCCTACTCCGACGGCATCTCCAAAGTCTGGAAACCATCCCATAGCCAATTTCTACATGTTTGCAGTCCTTTTAAGCCTCAATCATGGTTAATTAGTCTAATTACCATAATTAATTAACGTATATCTCGGAAACTATCCATGGGAGCGCGTTTTTATTGATTCTCGACCCCCCCTAGACGTAGACCCCCATCGATACATAAAATTTCGAATACTTTGACACCAAACTTAACCTTTTAATCTTACAGGCCCAGGGGGTCATACGAAGCTCCCCTATATTTTCAATTTGGGCATTTTAAACACTTGCCTCCTCCGGCGGCAACTCCAAAGTCTGGAAACCATCCCAGAGCCAATTTCTACATGTTTGCAGTCCTTTTAAGCCTCAATCATGGTTAATTAGTCTAATTACCATAATTAATTAACGTATATCTCGGAAACTATCCATCGGAGCGCGTTTTTATTGATTCTCGACCCCCCCTAGACGTATACCCCATCGATACATAAAATTTCGAATACTTTGACACCAAACTTAACCTTATAATCTTACAGGCCCAGGGGGTCATACGAAGCTCCCCTATATTTTCAATTTGGGCATTTAAAACACTAGCCTCCTCCGGCGGCCACTCCGAAGTCTGGAAACCATCCCAGAGCCAATTTCTACATGTTTGCAGTCCTTTTAAGCCTCAATCATGGTTAATTAGTCTAATTACCATAATTAATTAACGTATATCTCGGAAACTATCCATCGGAGCGTGTTTCTATTGATTCTCGACCCCCCCTAGACGTATACCCCCATCGATACATAAAATTTCGAATACTTTGACACCAAACTTAACCTTTTAATCTTACAGGCCCAGGGGGTCATACGAAGCTCCCCTGTATTTTCATTTCGGGCAGTTTAAACACTAGTTTTACTGGAGCAAGGGGAGAGAGATGCTAACTGCCCGAGAACTCAGCGGAGAAGAAACCCGATGAATGGGTGAAGGGTGTTTAAATAGTACGGCTTTCGGCGCAGGGAGAGGGAAAATTTCTTTAGTTGCTTTATTGATTCAAGATTCGAATCATCGAAGTAGTGAGTGAGTCGAGATTCGAATCAGTAAAATGAGTCGAACCGCCCATCTCTAGAAACAAGTCTACCAGACGAAAGCCGCGATCTAATGAACATTTTCATCACAGGAACATCCAATTAACCTTAGGAACCTGGATCCGCGGGAGCTTTACAGATTACGGATTAAATTACTTAGAGCAGGATTTTATAATTATTTGCAACGAAAAACACTACTTGTAATTTCTGGTGTCTCAGTTTTATTGTTTCGTATTTAAAAAAAATTATTGTTCTGTTTGTTTTGTCCAGTCCGTTTTTAAGGCTAACCTTCAGATAAAATATATTCCTAGAGATTACTGTCTTGGGTGGATAACTTTTTTAAGGGGTTCTTTAGTGTATCCATGTTACACATACAGCACGAATGACCGGGAGGTCATAGAGATTGGCTCGTACAAGTGCGATATTTGCTTGTTTTTTGTGACGGACAACGGCCCAGAGTCTATCCGTCACATTACCAATTTCTGACTGCTCTCACGTCCTCGTCGTTCCAGTCGGGCACCCGAGTGGTGGCTAAGCAGAGCGATTCTAACAGAGGGTATTGAGACCTGGTAGATACGACGCTAGTGTACCGACTGTAGTGTGCACTATTTGCGCTCACATTGCTTTTGATTGGTGAAAATGTCTCTTGGTAGCGCCGTAGCGGAAGTGGAAAACTTCTGCGACAGTCTCCCCGGCATGCCCGCGCGGTATGTAAAGGAGGAGATTGAGAGGCTAAGGGCCAGAGAGTTATTGCTACTTGTAGCAATAGACCTGCAGGGACCCCTGAAGTCCGTTGATCGAAAAGCCGTTATGAGGCGGGTCATGGACATGTATGAGCTGTTCGTTAGGAATAGCCTCACACAGGCGAAACTGCGGGATCAGATTGCGGCTCTCCGTGCTGAGAAACCCACGTACGCACAGGTGGCAAGCGTTGTGGGGCCGCCCATTTTAGTTGCCATCTCCTCACCACCCACAGATGCGCAAGTGGCAAGCGCTAGTGGGTGTAGTCAAAATGCCACAGATCCCCCCCATCCAAACGTCTGAGGCGGACGTGGATGGGACAATCTCAGACGCCCCAACTCAACCCTCCACAGAGGCGCAGGTGATAGGCGCCAGTGGTTGTACATCACATGTCACAGCAGCGACCCCGCCTAGGAAGAGCACCGCGTCCGAACACGTCATGTTCGTCGACGCAGCCAAAGATGGAGTGTGCGTAAGGGACTTAGTATGCAGGGAGGTGAACCCAGCGAGACTGGGCGCCAAAGTCCTGTGGACCCGTAAGGCAAAGAATGGGGGCATGAAAATACGGACTGAGACCGAGAAAGACCTAGATATCCTAATCAGGCAGATCTCGGCCAGCGAAAAGCTGAAAGATAAGGTTACCGTAAGGAAACCGGTCCGCAGAAACCCCCAACTTTGCTTGGTAGATGTTCCATGGGAACTCGACGACCGAGCCGTCGTTGATGCCATCCGGGACCAAGAGGAGGGCTTGGCAAGCGAGGAGATTACCATCAGGTACTCCATCAAAAAGAGGGATACACGCCACGTTATAGTGGAAGTACCCCCTAAAGTCTTCCATGCAATACTGAGTCAGGAGCGCATAACCATGGACTGGTGTAAGATAAAGGTGGTGGAAAACCTAAGGGCTACTCAGTGTTTCCGTTGTGGAGAGTACGGTCACTTAAGCACTACCTGTAAAGCCCAGAAACGCTGTCTGAACTGCGGAGGTAAAGGCCACATGAGCAAGTATTGTATAGCCTGTTCTAGGTGCCACATCTGCGAAGCTCGGAACAGGCGGAATGCCGGGAGAAACGTAGTGAGTGTAGACCACTCTGCACTTGAACCACTTTGCACCTTCTCTGCTGTTGGGAAGCAGAGAATTGCCCAACAAGGATCTATGAAGTGTCGATGCTTAAAAAGAAGACTAACTATGGGTAGTCTCACCATTGCGCAACAGAATGTCGGGAGGAGTCTCGCGGCTTCTGCCATCCTCCAAGGAGACCTAAATCAATACGATCTAGTCTGTTTCCAAGAACCCTACCTCCTGAAAGATGGGGGAAGAGTGGGCGAATGCCTAACTCACGTCCGGTGGTTCATAGTCCAAATGGACGAGCAGCGATAATCGTAAGCAACCCCAGATTGCAATTTATCGTAAAGCTGCTAACCAAGGACATAGTAGCAATAGGACTGGACACGGACAGCGGCTCACTAACGGTAGCAACATGCTATCTGTCTCCCAACGAGGATGTCACCGAGCAGATGGATTGTCTGCAAGCTTTGGTCAATGCTAACCCTTCACTGATCCTACTGGGCGACTTCAATGCGAAACATACAGCATGGGGGAACCAAGTAACACCGAGGACACCCGAGGTGACACCATCTTTGAGTTCCTTCTGGCGAATGACTTGACCTTGCTAAACGATCCAGAATCGGACCCGACGTTCCAGAGCGTACGAGGCTCCAGTTGGATAGACCTGTCAGTAGCCCGCCTACAGGGTGAAATTCAGGTAGAGAAATGGGAATTGGTCGACCTCGATTCAGGTACAGACCATCTCAGAATTGTCACAACCCTTCACATCGGTGATGAAAGGTTGGAGCAGTCTAAGAGAATAAGGCTCAATAAGCTCTACATTCCCAAAGTAAGACAGCTGCTTGACCGCAAGCTCTCTGAATATTCTGTTAACTAGGTTCGAGAAAACAGAGTCGACTACTGCGTGGTAAAGGTGACAGAGGCCATGTGGGCGAGTTGTGCTCTGAGGAGCCGGTCCAATGGCAGCGGAGACCACCGGCCCAGGCGTGTGAATTCGTGGTGGACGCTCGAACTAGCGATCCACCCGAGGAAGGTGACAGCGAAAAGGAGGAGGTTCCAGCGCTGCACCGACGACCCCGACTGTAGGAAGGTTCTGGATGTGGCCTATAGGAAGGAAAAAGCTCTATTCAATAGAGCAGTAAGACGAGCAAAATGGGACTACTGGAAACAGTATCTCGAACGTCCTAGGCAACCTTTCGGAGCCCACTACGGTTGGATAAAGGGGACGCGAAATTCTCCTTTCCTCCTAGGTGCCATCACAGGGGATGGTACCGCGAACACACACGCGGAAGCCATAGGAAAGCTTCTCAAACACCACTTCCCGCAGGACGTGCCGGAGGACGACACCCCGGAACAGAGGGAAATAAGAGCGTCAAAGCCGAATCTCGGAGACGACGATCCACCGTTCACCATGAAGGAACTCGAAGCAGCTCTGAGCGCCCTCAACAAGGGCAAAGCTCCGGGACTGGACGGAATACCTCTAGAAATTGTTCAGTTGGCCATCGAGACCAACAAGGAACTATTCTTGGAAATCTTTAAGAAGTGCCTCGAACTAGGCACATTCCCTCCTGTATGGAAAAGGGCTAGTCTGGTTCTTTTTAACAAGGAAGGAAAAGACAGTTCGGACCCATCGAGCTAGCGACCGATTTGTCTCCTGTCGGCATGGAGCAAAGTACTAGACAGGCTAGTGGTGGAACGCCTCCAGCACCACCTCCATAAAGGTGGTCACCTGGCGAGAACCCAATACGGGTTCACGCCGGGGTCGGGTGCGGAGGAAGCCATCTCTGCCATTTATAAGTCAGTCGAGGTCAACGCGGCTCTGGCGAACGAGACTTGTCTAATTTCCTTAGACGTTAAAAGTGCCTTTAATAATGTATGGTGGCCTTCCATATTATACCTGCTGGGTCAGACAGGGTGCCCGAAAAATCTGTACAGGATGGTGAGTAGTTTCCTTACAATGAGGGAGGTAGTCTACCGTTCAGGGGGATCGGAGGTTGTCCATAGCTACAACAGAGGATGTCCGCAGGGATAAAATTCTGGCCCCCTGCTATGGAACATCGTAGCTAACTCGGCTCTTAAGCTCAAGCTTCCTGTTGGAGTCTATCTGCAGGCATATGCGGACGACTTCGTTGTGGTAATTGATGCTCCCAACGCGCATCAATGCAGCCGCAAGGCGACTGAAGCCCTCACTATCCTTCAGAAATGGAGCGAACTCCACAAACTGGAGTTCAGCCCAGCCAAAACGGTCGGGCTTACGTACGACCCCTGCGTCAAATGGGGCGAGTGCGGCCTCCCCGCACTGCCCCAGTAATCAGCTTCGGGGGTAGCGTAGTAAAGTTTCAGTCAGAGCTGAAGGTGCTGGGAGTGGTGCTTAATCAAAAGATGAATTCCATGGCACACGTCGCACATCTCAAGCAACTGCTGGCGAGATACGTAGTGAGACTCCACAGCCTAACGAGGCCCGGCAACGGACTTAGCGGGACTGTGTTGAAGAGCCTCTATAAACGTGGAATGGAGCGCGTAGCTCTTTATGCCAGGGGAGCCTGGTGGGATGGAGGAACAGAGCGATTGCGGACGCGCCTAATACAGGTGCAAAGGATTATACTGCTGGCGATAACAAAGTGTTACCGCACAACAAGCAGTGCCGTGCTCTGTGTCCTTTCTGGCCTCCTACCACTAGACCTGCAGGTGAAGAAAGAAGCGCTCATCTCGAGACTCCGAAAGCAGGGTCAAACGATCCAGTTCGGAGATACGAGAATAGAACCCTCCGAAGAAGAGGGCGAACTTCCACGATGGGGCACACACCCGAGTAGGAGTCCGTTTATCAGCTGGGACACCCTGGGCCCACGGAGGAAGGGACTAGAGCTCTTCACGGATGGGTCTAGGCTCAATGGCAAAGTGGGATCAGGATACGTCCTGTACAGCGGTCAGAAGAGAATCTCTGACGGCCGCTACAGGTTGTCGGACAATGGAAGTGTATTCCAGGCCGAACTCGTCGCAATCCTGAAAGGTCTGCAGGACCCACTCTGTCGAAGCACAGAAACCTTGGACGTCTATACAGACAGCCAGTCCTCACTCCAAGCTCTCTCAAGGCTGAATTGCAGAAATGCAATGGTTGCAGCAATCCACTCCGAAATCGGAGATAGGCAGATCCGCTTCCACTGGGTGAAGGCACATGTCGGAACCTGGGGGAACGAGGAAGCCGATGCTCTGGCAAAGAGTGGAACACAGAAACCATCAGTAGACGAAAGATTAAAGAGTTCGATTAGGAGTGTGAAGTACTCCATGAGGATTGAAGCCAGGAAACTGTGGCAGAAAAGGTGGGAAGAAGCAGAAGTCGGACGTTTCACGCGTTCGATCTTTCCAACGGTGAGCGAAAACAGAACTTGGAAAAGTAGGAAGGTGAACTGGGTCGTGACGGACCATGGTCCCTTCCCGGCCTATTTTCGAAAGTTCTCCGTAAAGGAGACAAGGAATTGCAACTTCTGCCCCCTGACAAGTCCCGCCGACAGTCTGCACATCGTGGCCCACTGTCCTGGGTTACAGGAACTGAGAAATCGGTTCTGCCCGAAATTGGATGTCTCGACATTCAATAACTACGTGCGGAGCGAAAAAGGGCGCGAGGCCCTGTCCCGCTTACTCGACGCGCTAGGAGACTCACTAAGTTAACGGGCAACTTAGAGAAAAGAGCGATCGCTCCCCCAAACCAGAGACAGCTGGTGGGGGTTAGATACCTGGTGGTGCATGTATCGAACAAAGTCAAATACTGGTGGTACATGTATTTTGCTTTTCGAAATTGCTAGGGAATACTGGTGGTGCATGTATTTTGCTTTTCGAAATTGCTAGGGAATACTGGTGGTGCATGTATCTCCCAAGATGCTGGGCCAGCCGGCCGTAGGTAGGCACCTATTACTGGTGGTGCATAATTTGAAATACTGGTGGTGCATGTATTTCAGGGAAGGACCCACGGGTCCCCCAATGGTGGTGCATAAAGTTCGAAATACTGGTGGTGCATGTATTTCAGGAAAACCGCGGTTCTCGCGGTGTTCCATACCGCAAAGGGTTCTTGCAAGCCATGCACAAGCATGGAGCAAAGAACTAACAGGTGAACCACGTAGAATGGAAGGCGAGTCCCTCCGACCGTGGTTGTGACCTCCTTCCTGTCAACAGACAGAGGAAACCTGAGGTGTCTATGCTGCACGAGTTTCGTGCTCTCTGGTGTCCTGAGTTTTTCCAACGGTGCGACGGTTGTTGTAGTGATGACGGGTGGACAGTGGGCCGGGCTCGTCCCGCCCCGCTGGTCTGGGTTCCAGCACTGCCTCCCCTAAAGTGGGGAGGCAGGCAAGGGTTACCGTTTACCACCCGCTAGGCCAAGCCCCGCGCAACCTGATGAGGGCCTCTTTGAGACTCCTCGAGAAGGTTGCTGTCAATGTGGCGGACCATTGGTACTCCCCTAGGGGGCTACCAATCGTGTAATGCTCAACATAGAGCGGGTGCATGTATTGAAATAGTCTCCTTACAGCACGAATGGCCAGAACCAACGCCTCGTAGATACAAAGAGCCTTACAACTCCTACTTCGCCAAGTTTTGACGTCATCACCAGGTAATAAGTTAAAAGTTTCATTTTGTTAAAATAAAACTATTAAAATTTTCTGGTTAATTTACCCATCATCCAACATATTTTATTTTTTTTAAGATAAGAAATATAATTTTACGACAAATGACAGTTTTTTGCCATGAGTAATTAGATAATATGATAAGGAAATAGATCATAATGAATAATTTTGTACGAGAATGGTTTTTTAATTTTTATAATTATTTTAAAATTTTTTCTTATATTTGTAGCATTCACCAGAAATTTCAAATAGTTTTACTATTTGAAATAAAAACTGTGATGACATGACGTCAAGTTTGTAGGTCTAGTGATCACGCCAGCGTTTGGTGGCGCAGAGGTTGGAAGGCTTCCTATACCTAGGAGGCGTTGCTAGCACCTTCTAGTTTAAAACTTCAGTCGTCCAACATTCCCAGTGTCTTATTTACTTGGCCACTGTAGGCCCGTAAACCTTTATTAAATGCCGGTGTTTCGATTTAAAATTATTTCTTTAAATTCATTAGTCTTTAGTGGCCCAATCTGTTGCATCTTGGTTCCCATCGAAACACTAAATGTCCAGCAGAAACGAACTTCGTCAGCGAATGGGAACGCGACAACCTCTCTCGTCTAGACTCTCCGGAAATATGTACGCTAAAATAGAGTTCCCAACTGCTCCAGAATATAACAAACCACTTTGTCTGAGCGGTAATTTTTATGTTAAATTACGGCAAAACTTATGAACTGTGCAAGTCAGTTAATTATCATGTCTGAAAAAAAAAATTACAGTATACAAAAGTGGTTGCTAGCATTCTCGAGTAGTTGGTAGCTCTACTATAAGGGCATGATCAATCGCGGCCGCAATGTTTTACATGTTGAGACAGTACCTGGGGATTTCAATGCAAGTGATGATACTCTCACCTGGAATAGATTCAAAATTACATGTTGATGTAGTGGAAATTTTGTAGCACTAACCCGTGCTTTCATAAGAATTATGACGTCACATCCGGTCTTTGTAGTCCCCAATTCCACAAATATGACAGTATTCTGTTGGTCAGATGTAACAGCAAACCTAAAACTCCTTGCAAGCACACGAAAAATTTGACAAATACATGCATGCACTATAAAGTTTTCGGTGGTGTGTGATAAACGAATTTTAAATATTTTTACGACGCATTTTTTTACTTGTTCAATTAAAAGAAAAAATATATATTTCTGTCTAAACAATTTAATATCATTTAAAAAACAGTAATTCAGTTTCGTTTTCACGCTTTTTCATTTTTTCGAAACCAGTCTTTTTTTTCAAAAGATTTTACTTTCTTGTACAATTAAACACATTTAATAGTAAACACATTCCATATTTTAATAGGTTATCCTTTAAATAACTGAGAAAAATAGAAAAGCAGGCAAGTGTTAGTTATGTTTATTATTACTTTAAAAGTTTACCGTAAATGTTCATTGACATAAAAAACAGAAAGAACATTCAAAAAAACGTGATTTTTCTTTTTATATTTAAAACTCTGTAGAAACCTCTAGGTTCCAATGAAGCCAATAATCCCATTCCGCCCCATGAAATCACAAATATGTGCTCTTTCTTCAGAAATGCTGCCTACTGTTTCGAATAATAGAA
>JAWZYV010000061.1:0-20814 GCA_038373885.1 Cheiracanthium punctorium | reverse complement strand
TCTCTAGTCAGTCACTATTTAGGCTAAGCCCAAAATCTCGTAACGATATCTTAAGCTTGTCAGCTTTTGGCGAAATATCGTTAAAGTATGTGCCGAAAATAAATCTTCAAAATAAAACCCAACTTGGTGATTTCTCAAATATTTTGCAAGAAATGGCTTAATATTCTTGAACTATTGTATCTGTATTTCGAACGAAATAAGTTCAGATGAAGTTCACTGAAAATATTTATGATTAACACTAGAAGCGTCAGAGCTGTCATTTTGACTGTTTTCGCCATTTTAGTTTGGATTCCTAAAAGATCCTTTACTTTAGGAAGTCATAATTTTTTTGAATTCTCCTAAAAAACCTTGAAAATTATGGGCACCAAATATGCATTGAATGAAAATAAAATTAATGGAAATATTTTTATGTATACCTAGAAGCGCCACGAGCAGTCAAATTGACTGCTTGTGAAATTGAGTTTATTAATCGTACTCCATCACGCAGAAAAAATCTTATCATGAAGAAACATTTCCCCTACATATTCATTTCATTCACTATTTCCCTAATCCATGAAATACTTGTCATTTTCCGCCCCCCTCCATTAAAAAAAAAAACAATGTCCCGTTATCATTTTCGAGATATGGAAAATCTAAGATTTGATTTGAAGTCAAAGAGGAGTCAACGTTTAGAAACTGATAAGTTTGCTATGTTTTCAGAAATCTGGAACAAATTTATAGAAAAACTAGCTGAAGTACCCGTCCTTGACGGGTTAGTGAATGCAAATTTCCAAAAAGCAAGAACTTTCGTCAGCACTGTAGGAGTACACAGAATGGATGGAGTATGTTGCCAAAGTAAAGAAAGCCAAGTTATAATTTTTATGTATTGTTAAAATATTACAGGTTAAGAGTCACTAAGTAATATCATTTCATTCGCTTGAGTCGTCATTATGTGATGCGCGAACAAATATTTACGAATATAGAAATAATTTTCGCAAAATCTCAAAATCTAATCAACATCTTTGAAAAATTGGAAGCCTAGAATTTAAGTTGAGTGACAGCCTATCATGTCGCCAAATTTCGTTTCATTCCCTGCAGTCTTTATTTCGTGAGGTTGGAACAAAATTTCAGCATTCTAAAACGATTTTTGCAAAATCTCAAAATGTAATCAAAATATTTTAAAAATTCATCGCCTATAAATTAAGATTAGCAACTACCAATCCTATCACTAAATTTCGTATCATTTGTATGAGTCGTTATTACGTGATGTTTGAGGAAATAGAAACGTGTTTTGAGAGAATTTTCACAAAACCTCAAAATCTAATAAAAATGTTTAAAAAATTGGACACCTATAGTTTATGTTGAGCAACCATCTATCACGTGACCCAATTTCATATCATTCGCTTTAGTCGTTATTACGTAATGCGGGAACAAAGATTCACTCAGTTTTAAACGATTTTCGCAAAATCTCGAAATCGGATCGATTTTTTAAAATTAGATGCTTATAGTTTAAGGTGAGTGACCACCTATCATTTCACCCAATACCATTTTTTCCCCTTTGCAGTTATTACATGATGCTGGAACACAAATTTACGCAGTTTGACAGGATTTTCGCAAAATCTCAAAATCCAATCAAGATTTTTTAAAAATTGGACGCCTATGTTATAAGTTGAGTGACCACCTATCATGACACCCAATTTCGTATCATTCGCTTCAGTCGTTTTTACGTGATGCTTGAACACAAATTTACGCAGTTTGAAACGATTTTCGCAAAATCTGAAAATCTAATCAAAATTTTTTTAAAATTCGACGCCTATGTTTTAAGTTGAGTGACCACCTATCATGACACCCAATTTCATATCATTCGCTTCAGCCGTTTTTACGTGATTCTTAAACAGAAAAAGCGTCACGGACAGAATGACAGAACGACAGAACGACAGAATGACAGACAGACGAACTTTTTTTTGAGGGTCGCATCGGATTCCCGGGTGTTTGAAACGGATAGAAATCGCAAAATTTTTGAATTCCAAGAAATGTACAGACAAAAGTCTAATTTTATTTATATAGATATTCAGAAAAAATAAACATATATAACAGCATATACCAAGCCGAACAACTCGCAATAGTTACAGCTTTGGAATGGGCGGTGTCGAATAACTTCAAATCTATTAAGATCTACACTGACAACAGGTCCACGGTGGAGAAATTGAAGTCTCTGTGTCCCTATACTGAAATATTAATCAAATTATATAATCTATTAAAAAACAATAGTGATCTACGGATAATTATGATATGGATCAAGGCTCATGTGGGACACTGGGGGAATGGAAAGGTAGACACCTTGGCCAAATTACCTTTTACAAATAACCATCCTATAAGCAATAGAACACTATCGGTTCCACGTTCAAAAATAGAATATATCTAATAAACAATCAAATAGATTCTGAATGGCAAATTTGGTGGAATAACAGTGAAACAGGCAGATATACATATAACTTCATACCTAAAATTAAACATAATATTGATATCAACAATACAATAGCAATCAAGTTCATTACTGGTGGGGGCAGCTTCCCAAAGTATTTAAAAAGGATTCATAAGAGGAACACCGAAAATTGTAACTGCGGGTCCCTGGGTGACCCGCTGCATTTTGTGTTTGGAGGCTGTCCCCTAATGCCACATAACATACGCAGAAACAATAATGTAACGGAATATCAAAATTTTATACAAATAATACAGATACATAGAATAATGAACTTAATAAAAGATAACTACAATAGATTAATAGAACTGTACAGTAATATAAAATTTAGATATACTTAGCTTTCCCCCGGTGTTGTAATTAATAATAATAATAATAATAATAATAATGATGGCAGTGATAATGGCCTAAATCTTGGCGCACTGGAAAAAAAAAAACTAAGGTGACATTATAAAACAATCGTTGCTTGTGCCTGGTAGGTATGGTTGACAGTGCTGGTGAAGCCATTGTGGAGGTTGCTCATTTTGTCCTTATTTTTATTATTTTGACTTTTTATGTTCTTTTGTTGTTTGTTCTGCCGCAGGCTTCTGAGTTCTGCCTGCGGCATAGTTTGTATTTTTATGATTATAAATAAATGTTTCCCCAGAGGGATTAAAGCCGTAAACCCGTGGGTCGCAGGCCCTGATTACCGCACAGGCCAACTAGGCCGCGGCCTGGGGCCCCCAAATTTTAGGGGCCCCCAAATGATAGATTTACTTAAGTTTTACTCTAAAAAATTATTATCAAAACATTACTAAAGACAGATAAAGATATGTACTTTTACAACTCATGCCGACACGCAAATTGTTTTCTTTACATTTTATTCAGTGCAAAACAAACGACCGAATACACGTCATGTGAAGGTCCAAAACATTCTACCACCTAAGATTCACCCTCTTGACGTCATTTGAAGAGCAACTTATGCGCATTCATTTGCGCATTGACTCTGTCTTTCTCTAACTGACAACTATTGGATTTATTTCTGTGATAGTGGCAACAGTCAAAATGAAAAAAATGGTTGTTGTTGTTTCCGCCCGGACTCCTTTGAATCACGTGGTTTGAATGAACATCTGAACGTCATACGTTAGCATGCTTGAAGTGAAGTTGTAATCTGCACGTATTGTGAGAATAATTGAGTTGATTTATTTTAAATTAAAATGCATCCCCGAAAGTATTTGTCCGGCTCTCAGAAACGGTCTAAAAAAAAAAAATGAGGAACATCAAGCTAAGCGAATGAAAGAAAGCTTACGACAATATTTAGTAGCCCGTACCGTGACTGAAAAGGAAAATGAAGAAGAAACTAGTGATAGTGAACTTGAGATTTCTCAGAGAAATACCACAAATTCAAATGAAAATATCGGTTTACAGGAACAGAATCCAAATAGCAAAGATCCTGAAGCTGAACATGCCAAAGATGGAGCAAGTGGATCTCCAGTCAAAGTTGCTTATGATCCAGAAGCGGAACATGGCAAAGATGAAGCAAGTCGATGTCAAATCGAAATTTCTTCTTGTAGCTCCTATGATCCAGAAGCTGAACATAGCAAAGATGAAGCAAGTCGATCTCAAGTCGAAATTACGTCTACTAGTATCTATGATACAGAAGCTGAACATGACAAGGATGGAGCTAGTCGATCTGAAGTCGAAATTACCTCTTCTAACACCTATTCGGATGATCCAGGACTTTGGCCTGAAAGAATAACTGAAGAAATGCGTGAGTATTTTGTTGCTAAAAAACCAAATCAGAATATTTCTGAAATTAAAAATTCCAGGAAAATGTGCACAGACAAAAGTCGCATTTTGACAGAACACAATTTTTTTAGACATAAAAATAAGGAAAAAATTAAAAGGGATTGGCTGATCTATTCGCCATCAAAGACAGCTGTATTTTGTTATGCTTGCAAACTGTTCTCAACCAGTCGACAAGCACTTTGTATTGAAGGATTTTCTGACTGGAAGAATATCGCTAGCAGACTCAATGAACACGAAAATTCTCAGATACACAGAGATAGTGTATGTACACTATCTCTTCGTGCAGTTTCCTCTTGTCGCATAGATAAGCAGATGATCACAGAGCGTGAGACTGAATGTACTTATTGGCGTAATGTACTCATTAGAGTTGTTGAAACTGTCAAATTTTTGGCACAGAGAGGGCTTCCACTTTTTGGAAATGATGAAACAGTGGGGTCTGTTAGCAATGGAAACTTTCTAGGCTGTATCGAACTTATTGCAAAGTTTGACCCTTTTATTGCCAATCATTTAGCAACCAAAGGTAATCCTGGTACAGGAAGAGTTAGTTATCTCTCTTCTACAATTGTTACAGAGTTCCTAAAACTGATGTCTGAAAAAGTCTTGTGTCACATTTTATCAGAAGTTAAAAAAGCAAAATATTTTGGATTAATTGTCGATTCAACTCCAGACATAACCCATATTGATCAACTGGCAGTTGTTTTGAGATACGTTAATGAAGAAGGTGAACCAAAAGAGCGATTTATAAAATTTGTGCCTCTAAATCGTCATGACTCATTATCTTTAACAAATTGTATTTTAAATCTTTTTGATACTGTAAATTTGAATATTTTAGACTGTAGAGGTCAGTCCTACGATAATGCCAGCAATATGGCAGGTCAGTATTCCGGATTACAGGCCAGGATTAAAGAAATATCCCCGTTAGCAGATTTTGTGCCATGTTCTGCTCATTCGTTAAATCTTGTAGGAACGAATGCAGTAGAATCATGCCAGCAGGCTGTAATATTCTTCACATTTGTGCAGAATGTTTACAATTTTTTTTCAGCCTCCACTCGCAGATGGCAGATTTTGATGCAGGCACTAATGAGTTCACAAACTGCATTAAAATTAAAATCCTTGTCAGACACAAGATGGTCTGCTGAAGCTGACGCAACAAAAGCCCTACGACAAGGATACATTTCTGTCCGACAAGCTTTGCATGATATTACAGCAAATGAAGCAGAGCCTGCTGCAACTCGAAATGAAGCGCGCAGTTTGCACAATAAAATGGAGAAATTTGAGACAGCAGTATTGTTGATAATATGGGATACAATTCTTCAGCGCATTGAAAAAACCAACAAAACTTTTCAAAGCAGTTTGTTAAATATTTCTTCTGTTGTCCCATTATACAATTCTCTTATTGAATTTATAAAAGTAGTACGGGAAAAGTTGGATACGTATGAAACTGAAGCAAAAGCCTTTGTTGATTCTACTTACTCTATCCAAAGGAAAAAATATATATCACGAAGGCTTGATGAAAAGCCGGAAACTGAATGGCATTTTACTCCCAAAGATGCATTCAGAGTTGAATGCCATTATGTCATTTGTGATGCACTTTTGTCACAGCTTCAAAAAAGAATGAATGCATACTCTTATCTTGAAAAAAGATTTGGTTTTGTATGCAATAATTCATTGTCTGAATCAGATATCATAACATCTGCAAAAAAATTTCAGGAAGTTTATTCAGATGACATCGAAGAAAGTTTTCCAGATGAGTTTCTCCAATTTAGGCCTTTTTGAAGGAACTAAGTTCTCCTGTGGAGTGTCTGAAGCATATGAGGATTTTAAACATATCCCACACCTTTCCAAATGTAGAAACTGCTTTCAGAATCTTTTTAACTATTCCTGTCAGCAACTGTACAAGTGAAAGGTCTTTTTCAGTTTTGAAAAGAATAAAGAGTCGAACAAGAAACTCATTATCACAAGAAAATTTACAAGCTTTTTCTATTTTAAGTATTGAAAGTGAAATCACTTCACAAATAGAATTTGATGATATCATTAATGATTTTGCTGCCAAAAAATGAAGAAAAAAAGCATTTGTATGAAATTTCATCATTAGTAAGTGATTAATTTTTTTTATGATTAAATGAGCTTAGTTACCAAAATCAGTATTTATAAAAAGATCTTAAAATGATATGCATTATTTAATTTTCATTATGATTATATCTGTTTCACAGTCTGTTTCTGAATGCCATTTAAACAAGTAACGTTAGTCAAAAATCAAATTGAAGTTATTGGTTATTGGTTGATATTAACTTAACATTTAATTGTAATTAAAGTACGGAGCTTGAAAACAAATTGCAATTCCATATGTA
Organism: Cheiracanthium punctorium; assembly: GCA_038373885.1. NCBI lineage: Eukaryota > Metazoa > Arthropoda > Arachnida > Araneae > Cheiracanthiidae > Cheiracanthium > Cheiracanthium punctorium. The sequence continues at coordinate 14,214 of JAWZYV010000061.1, read as the reverse complement.
TTAAAATCAAATCTAGTTTAGCAAGAATGTTAATTCTGTTCATGATATTATTTCTGTCTTTTAAAATATATTCCTATTTCTTAATTTATTGAATTGGTGTTTTTTTTTAATGTTATATAGTAACTGAATGTTATTTAAACAAGTAATAGTAAAGCTATACCCTTACATTATTGGGCATTGGTAATGACTTGACATTATGAAATATTAGCTTAAAAACAAGTAAAATGCTGTATATGTTAAAATCAATGCTTACTAAACAAAACAAGTATGTTAATAAATTTTGTTCGTATACTCAATTATGTATATCTTATGTTTATTCCTATTTCTTCGTTTAGAGTACTAGATTTTTTTTCCATTTAATTTTTCTGAATGTTACTGTATGTCATTTAAACAAGTAATATTAACCAAATTTACTATATTTGTTATTGATAATCACTTGAGATTGAATTCAAATTTACCTTATTGGTACTGATAGACTTAACATTGAATTGTTATGAAATATTAGCTTGAAACAATTTAACTCACGGGCGTGTCGAATCTTGTTAGGCAAGAATGTTAAATTTTGTTTGTCATTATTTCTCTCTTAAATATATTATTGTTTCTTAATTTAAAATTCACTTCATATTATGAAATATAACACGTCAAATTCTGTATAAAAACTGCTTGCTGATCAGGTATGTTAATAAATTTTATTCGTGATTATATCCATCTTGAATATATTAGTGTTTCATCATTTACTGTACTAGGTTTTTTTTTTTTTTTAATTTGCTGTTATGCTACTGAATGTCATATCAAGTAATCCTAATCAAAATTGCCTAATTAAGTATATATATTGACTTAACCATTGGATCGTAATAAACTACAATTTGAATTTGTGTTAATATCAAATCCTGTTTGGCAAGAATGTTAATAAATTTTGTTTGTGGTTATTTATGTTTTAAATAATTCCTGTTTTCTTAATTTAGACTACTAGTTTTTAATCTTGTTGTTTATGTTACTGTATGCATGTCATTTAAAGAAGTAATACACTAATCAAATTTGTTTTATTGGGTATTGATATTCACTTAATATTTAATTGTAATGAAATATTAGTTTGAAAGAAGTCAAATTCATACATATTAAAATCAATGCCTGATAAACAAGTATGTTAATAAATTTTGTTTATGATTATGTTTGAAATCTATTCTCATTTCTAAATTTAGTGTGCTGGATTTTTAAAAATTGTTCAAATATTACTAAATGTAATTTAATCAAACAATACTGGTAATCAAATTTACATTTTAAGAACGGATATAATTAATATTTAATAATGATAAAATGTGAAGTGATACCATGAACCAAATCAGATTTCATAAGTTAAGGTTGTTCTTTATACTAATAAAGCATTACATTAAAATCACTAGAAAAATACATATTCAAACCTCATTAAAATTCCTTCTATAGATTATCTATGAAGATTTACTGTTCATTTTTTACTATAATACAAAGGTAAGAAAGCAACGCCAGTTACTTCCAAACACAGGTTGATATTCGGTATTAATAATTTTTTTAGAATTTCGTGCAGTGAAATGATATTCTATAAATAGGATCTAATAGTGTAAACATTAGAAAAAGACACCATGTCACTGGCCTTGGTATATTATATATTAACCCTGGTTTAGTGCTAATAGATAAGTATCTTCTGTTTGTTAGGTTTTAATGACACTAAATAAATTTAACTAAAACGCATACACTATGCAGGCTTCTTCTATGGGGGTAGAGAAAGCATAGCCATCAGGCGCGTAGCCAGGAAAAAATTTCGGGGGGGGGGATATGAACTTTTATGTGTATAAAAAGACGGAATTTCTGCACGGCATTAGTCTTGTGATCACTAATCCGAAAATTTCGGGGGGGGCAATATATCCCGGTATCCCCCCCCTGACCCGGTATCCCCGCCCCTGATAGCCATATAGGGGCCCCCAAAATGTACTAGGCCTTGGGCCCGCAAATGTCTTAGTCGGGCCCTGGTGGGTCGGCCCCTCTGGTGGATTCCTTACACCTTACTCTATCCGCTATACGGAGTATTTTGACCAACCATGTTTCGCATTTTATGTGTCTTTATTGTCCAATGTCATTTAACGATAGCGTTACCGTGAGTGAAACCGGGCCTGCACAAACTCCCTATTGACTGTACGATCCGTTTACACCAACAATAAACCCTCTAGGGTTTCTGATGTCCTGTAAGCACAACGCCTTAAGGACTTTTCTAACGGAAAACAAAACAGCGTTCTTATTTGAGAAACGTCTGCTTTTGTGGGCGTAAACTATGGACGTAACCTCCTACATGGACAGATTGAAGCGAAATCGGCTCGAGTGGGCGTTCACTCATGGTAGAAGTCTCTTTGAGCCAGTGTAAGGAGAGCAGGCGTTCACTCGACAAAAAACACGACAAACAAGGGTGTTAGAATGCGGAATGACTAAAAACTGTGTGCCACCGCGCACATATAATGGCGTGTTTGTCCACAAGTTAATTCTTTCACGTGGTACATCGGGTCTGGTCTTCATCCGTTGTTAAAAAGTCCCTGCATCCAGAAAAGAAGTCATCGAGTAAACTGACCGTTGTCATCATGGAAACGATCATCATGAGTACTCTGTTATGTGTGTTACTACCCAAAATTTTCATTCGTTTTAGGCGTATGCTTAGTGGAAAGTTCTCCCGGAAGCCCGCTCTTTTCGAAAGAGAAACCGTGCTCTTTGTGGGCGTCCACTGCGGGCGCGATCCACGCCTTCTTGATTAGATATCACACAGATCTGCTCTCTTAGGCGTTGACCTGGATAGGGAGGATAACCGCCTCTCGGAACCCATCTACGGACTGTGGGACACTGTAGACCAGGCGTGTCCAAACTTTTGCATAGCATGCGCCCATTTTTATTCACAATCGAGTTCAGATGCAACCAGTCGAGTGCTTTTAGGAGTAGAGCCCCTTAGATTTGGGAAACATGACTATGGGTAGACAGAGGCTTTAAGTTAGGAGAGGAAAACTAATAATGCGATTGAAATTGAAAAGGCTGTTTCTGACGAAGAGGATTCCAGGATTCATTTTTGAGATACTGGGTAGGGAATCAGAGAGAGGGTTCGATTCTTAGATGCACGGTGTGCTTCGGAATGTACAAATGCCTCCTTCGGACGTCGTAAGAATCTTAAATCGCAAAAAGTAAAACATTTCCGGGCATGAAACGGTTTCAAAAGTCTTCAATCCGTCTCGAAACAGGCAAAATGGGGTTCTGCCCCTAGACGCAAAATTTCTAGATTTTAGCTTGTGGGATTTTTATAATACAGTTTCTAGAATATTTTTAAGTTTGTAAGATTACTTCATACAGTTTCAATATTTTTAGTTTGTAAGATTTAATCATGCATTTTTTAAATTCAGTTTGTACGATTTAATCATACAGTTGGTAAGATTTAACTATACAGTTTTTAAATTTAGTTTGGAAGATTTAATAATAGAGTGTCTGCATTTTTTTAGTTTGTAAGATTTCAGAACACAGTTTCTAGATTTTTAGTTTTTTAAGATTTTATAATAAAGTTTATTATAAAATCTTACAACCAAAAAATTAAGAAAGTTTCCAGATTTTAAAATCTATTCCGACATAACAACTGTGGACCGCCCCCCCTAAAAATATATTTGGAATGTTTCAAATATATATATTCTGTCTTAGAATATGTAAGTTGAAAACGTACGTCCCAGGTGCGCAAGGGTTTAATAGCCACGAAGATGCAATGCGCCGCCTGAAAACATCCAATGCGCTCAGTCTGACGTATTCGCCATCCCTGTAATGCCTAATAAGCGTTTAGAATATGCAATTTTTCTATTTGAATAGTCCCACCACTTTTTTGAAAGATTTCTTGTATTGAGCCGTATCTTTGCAGATCGCTGTTTTCGATGGATAGTCGCCTTGGACCCAGCAGTGGGTTCAAAACGACGATCCATTGCATAGTAAGAAAGACCACAGACTCCTCCTTGACCGTTGCCTTCTGCTTTCGCGGCGACTGGGCGCGTAGCCGGACAGACACAGACCATCTGTCCGGTTCTCCCGTTGCCACAAGCAGAGCTTTATCGTGCCAACTGTGCCCTCCCCGCCCGCCTGCCGTGGAGTGAGACATGCTTACGTGCAAAATGTAATTTTCGTACAGAAAAATTAAGGTTCCAGTTGCTAGTAACTATTTTACGCAATTTATCATTGCTTCATACAAAAGTGTCACAAATCACCGATAAAAGCACCCACTTTCCTTCAATGCGATAAGGCATTTTAGGCCGTTCCGCTGGAAATCACACGTATTTGTGGAGCCGGGAACTCGAGTGAAACAGTTACCTTGGCCTGTACAGTCACCCGACCTCCAAATAATTGAACCGTTATTCTCTATTTCAGAGCCGTTTGATACGGAATCGATATCCTCTCCCAGAACTTCCACACTATCCCATGGAAGAATGGTTGCAATATTCCTCTAAAAAAGTATTCAGAAGTCATACGAATCGATTCCTGGACGAACCCAAGCAGCATAACATGGCAAAGGCTGTCCTACACCATGCTAATAGTGGCTTCTTTATAATTCTAAGGCGTTTCCATCATTTTGATATCCAACCTGTGTTTAAATAGACCGTTCATTTACTTTTAAAGTCTAAAATGGACTTGTGTTTTTTGGGAGAAACCTAATATAACTTCATTTCGAACAACAAATAACCCCTACGAAGTTCATTTTGTTTGTTCATTATTCTTAAAGAATCTATCCTCTTTCTGTCGGCAAAATTATTTTAGGTAGGTTTCGTTAATCTAATTTATGTAGTGCGTGAAAATATCAGTTATTCGGACGCTTTGGGTTCAATGCTAAGGTTTTTTTGCACATAAGTATTTGAATAATACAGTGAAACCTGTTTTTAAAGACCATCACTGGGACCAAGAAAATGTGATCTTTAAGTAGGGTCGGTCTTTGAATTCAGGTACATACGAATACATTTGACAAATATAAGCGTACTTAATTTTATCAATAGAATTGGATTTATTTGATAATTACCTGATTATCACTGAAAAGGCTTTTATGTAAAACTAGCTGAAGTACCCGTTCTTCGCACGGGAATGAATGGACTTTTTGATATTAATATTTGTTGTGATTACTATTTATTGTAATAAAGAGATATAGCAAAATGGATATCGCGTTATATTGTGTTCAATAATCATGCATACTGAATTTCAAGGCAATCGTTTTTACGGTGCAGAAGGCGATGCGGCGTAGCACAATCTAGTGGCGAGTTTTAGCAAAACGGATACGGCAAAAATATTCTTCGCATTCAGATATCGATGTATACGAATTTTCATGACGATCGGCTGAATAGTCTTGAAGTTCATGTGTTGACGCGACATCTAGTGTCAAGTTATAGGAAAATGGATCGTGCCAAACTCTTCCCCGTGTTCAAATATCTATGTATACCTATTTTCATAGCGATCATTCGCACAGTCAAGAAGTGATACACTGCAGGGCCATCTAGTGGTTAATTAAAGTAATGATTTGCTACAGCGCCGTCATGTGGCGAGTTATAGCAAAATGGATAACGCCAAAATATTCTCATTGTTCAAATAGCTATGTATACTGATTTTCATAGCCACCGTTTGAATGGTCAAAAATTTGGCCTGCTGCAGCGTCATCTAGTGGCGAGTTAAAATAATAATGCATTGCAGTGCCATCTAGTGGTGAGTAACATCAAAAGTAACGCAGTTAGAATATATTCTTCGTTCTCAAATGTGTAAGTATAAAAAATTTTATGCCGATCGGTCGAACGGTATAGAAGTTGATGCGTTGCAGCGCTATTTAGCGGTAAGTTACAGCAAATGGATAGTGAAAAATATTCTCCGTGTTCTAATATTCGCGTGTACCAAATTTCATCGAAATTTGGTTGGACGATATTCGCATAGCAAACGGCTAAACGGAATAGAATTCGACGTTCTGCTGCGCCACCTAGTGAAAAGTTAGAGGAAAACGGATAGCATAAAAACCTTCTCCATGATAAAAGACTTAGGTGAACCAAATTTCATGGTGATCGGTGAAACGGTGCTGGAGTTTTTCAACCTCCTACACACATACCAACATTCATTTTTATCTATAACCAGTCTTATTATACGTATATACCAGTCTCAAGTAAAATCCAGTTTCAAATCTAAGCCTCGCCAAAGTGCCAGCATACGCCATTTTGCAAGAGTTTTTTCAGGGAATCATTCGAAGCATTGACTTAGCAGCAATCAAAATGGGAAATGGTTCGACCGCCAGGCATTTATTTGAAAAGTGGAATCCCTTAATACAGCCGCATTTTTTAAATTATCAACTATAACATGTTTTATTCATCGTTACCTCGATGTACTAAATGCGAAGATTTCAATTTTCTGAAATTTGGCGGATTTCCCCCAAGTTAAATCAATGTACTCAATTGGCGAGAATTCTGAAGCTACATCGCTTGAAATGCCCTAATAACTGCATTATTTCTGCACGGATAGTTAAAATTTAATGCTGTATTCTAAGAAAACCTATACACTTGTTTTCAAAAATGCTATTCCCTTAAGCTCTCAGTAAATTGAGCCAAAAAGCCTAAAACTGTGCAAACCGCTAGAACTCACTTTCTAAAAATCGGCCTATCAGCCATTTTATTTTTCGCCAAACTAAAAAAAATTACATATTAGTCTCGGATATCTTCGATCCTCATTGTTTTGCGTATAAAACATTTCATTCCTGCTCTCATTTCTTATGCGCACACGATATTATAATTAAAAAAAATAACCTAAAAAAATAAACTAAAAAAATCATTATTATTCTTTTATTTTTACTTTAAGAATTTAAAACATTTTATTCGGCAAAATCGCCACACATGGCAACCAAGATGCTTATTTCACACACTTTTTTCACTACAGGGGTTAATATTACGTAAAGCTTTCTGCGTGGAGAACATAAAAAATCTCTTAAATTCCTGGGAACGGAAATTAAGGGAACCCTTCAGGAGGAAAACGTTTTTAAGTGGAGTTTCAAAGTTTTAAAGTGGACTATCATTTATTCTATATTATTTTACATATCTGTGTAAAATTTCAGGCTGACAGGTCCATTTTTGTGGAATTGTATACTACCCAAATCAACAAATTGACAAACAGAATTTCATTTTTATTTATAAGATAACCTACGCTTGTTTTTAAAAATACCCTCTCATTAAATTGCGCCAAGCGCTAGAATCATAGAAAATCTGACACACTTTCAGATTTTTAAATACGCACTAAAGTGCTATATATAAAAAGAGTTATAATCCATGGGTCTTCCCTATTTTCGTTCCTTCTTTCATTAAGTTGGAAAGTGTATCATTATTCATGAGTGTGATTAAACAAAATTAAAATTGATATTTCTAACATCCTTTTTTCTGGATGTAATACATTAGATGCAGAAAAGCTGCTCAGAAAAATGCACAATTCCAACTGAATGAAAATTTCAAAAACTTATACGCAGGTGTATTCATAACCCAAATAGCAGACGATTAAATTACGATAAATAGCGCCAAGCGTTAGAATCCTCCTCAAAATCGCGAGAATGCTGAAGATAGATCGCTTGAAATCCCTTAATAACTGCATTATTTTCGCACGGATCATTAAAATTTAACGCTGTATTCTAATAAAACCTTTGTACTTGTTTTCAAAAATCCGTTTCCTTAAGCTCTCAGTAAATTGCGCCAAGCCGGAAACTGTGCAAACCGCTAGAACTCACTTTCTCGGCATTTGAGCCATTTTATTTTTTCGCCAAACTAAAAAATTTTAACATATTAGCCTCGGAAATCTTCAATTCTTATTGTTTTGCGTATAAAACATTTCATTCCTGCTCCGATTTCCCATGCACACGATATTATAATTAAAAAAAATATAACCTTACGAATATAAACTAACAAAAAAAAATCATTATTATTCTTTTATTTTTACTTTGAGAATTTAAAACATCTTATTCGGCAAAATCGCCACACATGGCAACCACGATCCTTATTTCACACTTTTTTCACTACAGGGGTTACAATTACGGAAAGCTTTTTGCGTGGAGAACATAAAAAATCTCTTAAATTCCGGGAACGGGTGGACTTTCAAAGTTTTAAAGTGGACTATGATTTATTCTATATTATTTTACATATCTGTGCAAAATTTCAGGCTGATAGGTCCATTTTTGTGGATTTGTATATAACTCAAATCCACAAACAAACAAACAAACAAACAAACAAACAAACAAACAAACAAACAAACAGAATTTCATTTTGTTTTATTTATAAGATATAATAAAAAGCCTGTGTAACTTTTTTATAATATGTAGAGAAAGACAGTGAGATTTATATATATTTTAATAAATGAAATTAGAATATATTTAAATTGAAAAAAAAAATTTGCTTTACATCGTAGGTACTTTATTATTTTTAAAAATATGATGTAATAACAGATTGTTTAACAGCTACATTTTGGGATAATTGTTTAATCGCTTCTGTACACATGTCAGATGTTTAAATAGTTCATAATCCCATCCACCTGCACGGAATAATTAAGCAAGGTATTAAAACACTATTTTGCTTCATTGAAAGTGATTGCAGTTTTTTGTGATGTGTCTTCATTTTCAGTGTCTTCACCAGATGATGATATATTTTCACTGCAATCAGTTTGTTCATTCTTATTTTCAGATTCCGTCACTGATGTACTAAATTGTTCATGAATGGGGGAAAATAAGAATTTTTTTAAGAATTCCGCGGTCGTTAAAATAGGATTTTAAATAAATTTGTTTCTTATACATAGCGGTCGTTGGTCGCGTCAGGCAGGTGGTCGTTCAATAAGGAAAATAAACCATTATTTATAATTATATTGTACTCGGGACCGCTAAGACATGGTCGACAAGACCAGGTGGTCGTTAAATACGGGGGTCGTTCAACACAGGTTTTACTGTACCAAAGAATGCATTCATCTGAAAGAAATTGTTTTCGACAATTACAGATAAACTAATAAGTAAACAACAAAGATCAATCATGCCAAACACATTGATTTATAAAAGTCTTTCCAACCAGGGTTCTAAAAGCACCTTTTTTTTTCAAAAAATTCAAAATTCAAAGCTTTTCTTTTTCAAAACCGTGCTTTTTTGGTTTTTATGCAAATTTAGGAAAAACAATGATTCGCGTGAGATCTTGCCACGAGTCAGCTGTTGGCACAAGTGCCTCTAGTTAGGGTTACCAACATACCTCTCTATCCCTTAGATTTAATTTGTTGGTGTAGCTCTCGTTTCAAATCACTCCATAAATCAACATTGTTTAAAGATATCTCCGAGACGTTTTACGAAGAAAGGCTGAAATGTTCTCATGAGTGTAAGGCGCACATTTTACTCATTGGCATTTCATCCGGTTAAAAAAAAAAAACTGGAGGTTTCCTTTTTATTATTCACTAGCTGAAGTACCCGTCCTTGACGGGTTAGTGAATGCAAATTTCCAAAAATCAAGAACTTTCGTCAGCATTGTAGGAGTACACAGAATGGATGGAGTATGTTGCCAAAGTAAAGAAAGCGAAGTTATAATTTTTATGTATTGTTAAAATATTACAGGTTAGAGAGTCACTAAGTAATATCATTTCATTCACTTTAGTCGTAATTGTGGGATGCGCGAACGAATATTGACGCATATTGAAATAATTTTCGCAAAATCTCAAAATTTAATCAATATTTTGAAAAATTGGAAGCCTAGAATTTAAGTTGAGTGACAACCTATCCTGTCACCCAAATTCGTTTCATTCCCTGCAGTCTTTATTTCGGGATGCTGGAACAAATTTTCCGCATTTTAAAACGATTTTCGAAAAATCTCAAAATGTAATCAAAATATTTTTTAATTCAACGCCTATAAATTCAACGCCTATAAATTCAACGAACAATTATTCTACGCCTAAGATTACAACTATCTACTATCACTCAATTTCGTATCATTCGTATTAGTCGTTATTACGTGATGTTTGAAGAAATATAAACGTATTTTGAGAGAATTTTCACAAAATCTCAAAATCTAATAAAAATGTTTTAAAAAATTGGACTCCTATAGTTTATGTTGAGCAATCATCTATCGTGTGACCCAATTTCATATCATTCGCTTTAGTCGTTATTACGTAATGCGGGAACAAAGATTCACTCAGTTTTAAACGATTTTCCCAAAATCTCGAAATCGGATCGATTTTTTTAAATTAGATGCTTATAGTTTAAGGTGAGTGACCACCTATCATTTCACCCAATATCATTTTTTCACCTTTGCAGTTATTACGTGATGTGCGAACACAAATTTACGCAGTTTGAAATGATTTTCGCAAAATTTCAAAATCTAATCAAGATTTTTTTTTTTTAAATTCGACGCCTATGTTTTAAGTTGAGTGACCACCTATCATGACATCCAATTTCATATCATTCGCTTCAGTCGTTTTTATGTGATGCTTGAACACAAATTGACGCAGTTTGAAAGGATTTTCGCAAAATCTCAAAATCCAATCAAGATTTTTAAAAAATTGGACGCCTATGTTTTAAGTTGAGTGACCACCTATCATGACACCCAATTTCATATCATTCGCTTCAGTCGTTTTTGCGTGATGCTTGAACACAAATTTACGCAGTTTGAAACGATTTTCGCAAAATCTGAAAATCTAATCAAGATTTTTTAAAAATTCGACGCCTATGTTTTAAGTTGAGTGACCACTTATCATGACACCAAATTTCATATCATTCGCTTCAGTCGTTTTTACGTGATGCTTAAACAAAAAAAGCGTCACGGACAGAATGACAGAATGACAGACAGACAAACTTTTTTTGAGGGTCGCATCGGATTCCCGGGTGCTTGAAACGGATAGAAATCGCAAAATTTTTGAATTCCAAGAAATGTACAGACAAAAGTCTAATTTTATTTATATAGATGTGCTCTTTCTTATAAGCTAAGAGAAAATCTGGTGTTGGATGAACAACTATTTCCATCAAAAGTTAGGTGCAAGTTTATTCAATGTATGCCGAATAAACCAGATAAATTTGGTTTAAATTTTTTGATGCTAGTTGATGTTGACTCAAAGTTTATGTGCAATGCTTTTCCATACCTTGGAAAGGATAACGCAAGAAGTGAAAATGAAAGCCTTCCCAAAAATATAGTAATGCGCCTTCTGAGCCCTTATCTGAATACAGGTAGAAATATGACAGTGGGCAACTATTTTTCCTCGCTTTCATTAGCTAAAAAACTTAAAATGAAGAATACAAGTTTTGTGGGGCAGATAGAAGACATCGAAAAGAAATTCCGCATGAGATCAGTAAATCAAAAACTCAGCTTCACGAAACAGTTTTACTGAAAAATGGAGACACTACACTGACAGTGTATCAGGGTAAAAAGAATAAAAATGTCCTGCTTCTAAGTACCTTGCAAACCGATGTAAATGTAGAGTAACAACTGTGAAAAAACTTCCAGAAACAGTAGAATTCTACAACAAAACCAAATGTGGAGTCGACATTATTGTCCAAATGACACGTAAATATTCTGTGCGGGCTGCTTCCCGTAGATGGACCGTGCATATTTTCTATAATATGCTGGATTTGGCAGGAACTAATGCCTGCATTATCTACCGAGAAATGAGTGGTAAATCTATAATAAGACATAACTTTCTTTTTCAATTGGCAGAAGAATTGAGTGCGAGTCATTTGAAGAAAAAGACAAGTGCACAACTGCCCTCAGAAATTTCGAACACTATTAACAAATTCTCAAAAAAGAGACGGCAGTGCCAAATTGGATTTTGTAAGAACAACGAAACAAGTGATATGTGCCAGAAATGTTCACATTTCATAAGTGGTAAATCCACTTCCAGCATTGAAAAAATACTAATATGTAAAAATTGCGAATAGCATTAAAATGTGTTTTATTAAAAAGTAAGTAAAAATATTTTTTGTACCATGTATTTTAACAAAAATTAACATTTTATTCTTTAAAAAATACCATAAACTTTTTGTATTTAAATAAATGTACAAAATTCTTTGAGCAGTCAATTTGACTGCTGCTGGCGCTTCTAGGTAGAAAGAAAGTGCGGCGCTTCTAGTGTTAAATCGACGTACAATTAAGTCATGTGGTGTCCACATCGGATTCTTTTCTACTTTCAATTACCGTATTTACCCGCGTATACGTCGATCCCGCGTACAAGTCGACCCCCCACTTTCCCGATCAAGAAATTTGAGTTTTTTAAAATCCCGTGTATAGGTCGACCCCGCAATTTCCCGGTCAAGAAATTAAAATTTCTTTTAAAATACGTTTATTCAAAATCATCGAGGGAAAAAAAAAGAAATCACTAAATATGCAATAATAAAGATAATAATATACATAAGTAGTATGCAAAATTAAACTGATAATTAATAGTAATAAATGACACAACTGATAGGGCAAGTTCATAATATACAAAGTTAAATTGATTAAAGGTCCGATTCAGTATTGGACTCGCCAAACAATTCACAAAATCCCTTCGTCGTCATCGGCTCATGATAAACTTTTTCAATCTCTGTATTGCTCCATTCTTCCTGGTATGGAAATCGATGTGGCTGTGTTATGGAATGCGGGAATAGAACAATTCTTTTTAAAAGGTTAATTTTTGACTTCCGATTTAAAAAAAAAATATTAAGGACCCTTGTATAAGTCCTCCACTTTAAAGACTTCTTTTTTGCCCCAAAATTCCCCAATTATATGCGGGTAAATACGGTATTACTTCCTTGTACGTAGTATAAGGAAGTAATGTGATCCCGAAAAATTTTGGGGGCCAAATTTCGACATAAAAACCGATTTTGACTACCTCTAAATTTAATTTAAAAAATTTTTTCGATGCATCTCATCGTAGGCTAGCATGCACGATCATATTAACGCGTCTGCAACTCATTTTGACCAGTGGCGAGTCTACTGTGGCCACTTTTTCCATGCCGTCTGTACGTACGTACGTATGTACGTACGTATGTACGTACGTACGTACGTACGTACGTATGTATGTAACTCGCATATCTCAAAAACTATTGGTCGTAGAATGTTGAGATTTGATATTTAGGATTGTTCTATGATCTAGTTGTGCACCTCCCCTTTTGGTGGCAATCGAATGGATAGTTTATGTACAGGACCGCCCAAAAGATTCGAAATACATTACGCTCTATGGGCCGAAATTCATTAAACTCGCCTAACTCAAAAGCTATTAGGCGTAGAATGTCGAAACTTCATATTTTGGATAGTTGTAACATCTAGTTGTGCGCCTCCCCTTTTGGTTCCATTCGACTGGATAGTTTATCTACAGGACTGCTCAAAACATTCGAAATACATTACACTCAATGGGCCGAAATTCATTAAACTCGCATATCTCAAAAACTGTTAGGCGTTGAATGTTGAAACTTTATATTTAGGATTGTTGTAACATCTAGTTGTGCACCTGCCCTTTCGGTTCCATTCGACTGAATAGTTTATCTACAGGACCGCCCAAAAGATTCGAAATACATTACGCTCTATGGGCCGAAATTCATCAAAGCGTTTTTAGAGGTATTGGGCTATTTCAAACGACTCAGAAGTGATATATGCTGTAAAGAGTTAGAAAATGAATTTCTCCATTAAAAAAAGTGTCTTTATCATTTATAGTTCTGCTACAGGAACACTCAAAAGATTTCCAATACATTACGGTCAATAGCAATTTTAGGGGCATTCATCCATTTCAAGCACAATACCGTCCTACCACATAAGTTAGGTAATGGTCCGGCCACGGTCACGTGCCTCCCTCAAGAACTATGCCAAAAGTCGCCAAGCTTGGCGACTTTTGGTGTACGTGTGTGCATATTTAACTCTCAAATCTCAAAAACTATTATGAAATTTCATATATAAGAATGTTGTAACATCTAGTTGTGCATCTCGATTTTTGGTTCCAATCTACTGGACAGTTTATTTACTGGACCACCGAAAAGAATTTCAGTACCTTAATGTCTATGTACATCTTCATTATAATACAACTGTAGACAGTCATTGTTTGGTACATGCCCAAAATCTCGCCGTCTGTCCTCGACCTTGGCGAGTTTTGGCGAAATATCGCCAAATTTGGCGATAGTCAGTCATTTGGTCCATGCCCAAAGTATCGCCATTTGTCATCGTTCTTGGCGAGTTTTGGTGAAATATC
>JAWZYV010000060.1:0-21284 GCA_038373885.1 Cheiracanthium punctorium | reverse complement strand
CGCCTACCAAATTATACACAAATTGAATTATTCAATTAGACATGTGTCTTCCCCCATTTCTGGAAAACAAAGTACATTAAACCTCATAATTCAACTTCATACCTCCCCTTTTCTGCAAAAGAAAAGAAATTTTTTCAAGTATTTAAATAAATTATTACACTAATATCTTTTTAGGTGGCGTTTTTTCCGGCGGCGTTTTATCCGGCGGCGTTTTTTCCAGGTTGCGTTTTTTCCGGCGGCGTTTTTTCCAGTTGCGTTTTTTCCGGCGGCGTTTTTTCCTACATTCAAAAAAAGCGCATCCCTACTCTTCTCCCTACTAGAAAGCAATTCCATCATCAATTGTGTCACGGTGTAAAATCTGAAGGGTTCTTCTGGGGGAAAACACCCGTTTCTTTTTGCCTTGCTATCTGATGGTCATTTGTTTGTGCTTGCGCTCTTGATAAAGAAGGTTGACATCCGTGCCTTACGGCATTACAGGCGCCCAACGTAATTCCTGAATCCCTGTGAAAGAAAAAGCGGAGTGAGAGACAGAAGAAGCTAGCGATACATTCTCTATTTTTAGGATTCTTAAGTTTAACCGATTTGGAGGAAGAAATATGATTTGACACAAAAAAGTTGGAGTGAAATTTTTGAAGGGGCTTAGCCCCCTGAATAAAAATATTGGGGGGGGGCTGAAGCCCCTTCAAGCCCCATGAAGTCGGCGCCTATGGTACCCCCAAGAGTTCCACATGGTTACTAAAACAAACCTCCATAACCTCTAGATCTATTTAGTTACAGAATTCGTTTACAGTTTATGTTTTGTTTGGTCAGTAAAAACTTAACAGGAATAGAAATGAAAGTTTCAAAATGCTAGGAGGAGATCAGCAGGAGATTTATAAGAATTTTCTTTGTCTGCAATACTATAACTTCATTTGAGGTAATCTGTGATCAAACAACAATAGAAATAAGAGTCTCGGGCATCCACATTACTCAACAGTGTTCACAAATATTTGATATGTTTAATGTTACCTTTTCCCCTGCTGAAATAAAAAATCCCTGAAAGCTTTTTTTTTACCTATGGTGCGTTTCAGAAATATTTACACTTACAACAGTATTAACAAAACAATAAAAATCGTTTATGATAAGATATTTATATAAAATCAAAAGAATACTAATAATTTTGATTTTAAAATAGATTTTATTCTAAGCATAATTTATTCAAATTTTCTTTTCAATTTTATTACAATTAACAAGTCCTTTTTTTCTTTTAAATAAAAAAGAAATGGATATGATTGAATTGTTATCAAAAAGAAATAATTTGAAATTAAATTTCAGTCATTTATACGTACAAATACATTTTTATTTACAAGATATTTTTAAGAGGTTTGATTTACAACATATTTTTAAGAGGTTTGATTTACAACATATTTTTAAGAGGTGTAGAGTGTGCAAAGTAAAAAAATTAATCTGAAGGGACTAAAAATTGATTTTTATACTTCATTTCATTGTTACTTCATAAAATGTTGCAAATAAGACTTGATTTTGCAAGCAATTTATTAACTTGATGTCAAATATGCAACTTAACATAAAAAATTTACATATAATAGAGATTAAATAAATCACAGAATATAGCATAACATAAAATGATATATTAAAGAGTTGCCTGGGTCAAATGCTTTAATAAAAAATACCACATTGAATTTTACTGTATATATATTCATTGTTTGACTCATTGATGTAACTTTACCAAAAGTTATACTTTTTTTCTTTTAAGAACAGCCCTAATAACTTTCTCAATTTACATGAAATTTATAAAATTTAATTCATAGTCACTAACTGCCCCAAAGTAGCATGACTTAAGGGGGAAAAACATATAAATCAATTTGGAAAATAAACATCTCCAAAAAAAAAAAAAAAAAAAAAAAAAAAAAAAAAAAAAAGTTATTGAAAATTATGCTATACAAGCTTTGAAAAAATTAGACCGCAGAGATCGAAAGTATGCAGACTTTGAACTAGTAATCAAGAAAATTTTAAAAATAAATAAAACAAAAATATGACTACCAATTATAACGCCAATAGTTTCTTCTCTTTTACAGCATGCCACTGACGAAAATTCAAAGGTTTTCCCTAGGACCAGTTCAGAGTACTAGAAAATGAAAAGATAACTTGATAAATAGCCAAAATCAATCAGTTTTCCTTGTAACTTATTTTATTCATCACTTGGCTCTGCAAGCTTTAAAGACAAGCTTGTCAAAAACTCGGTATAATTCAGAATGCTTCTTCATAGACAGCATGAGGAACTTTTATAGAACAACAAAACTGCAGGTCTTATCCCCTTTTTAGGGAGAAACTCACGAAAGTGGAAACTGTATGTGATGGCTGATTCTTCCTTTATTTTGGACAATACAATATGTTATAAATTTTTCTCTGAGTATTTCAATTCTATAAATTAACCATTTGTATTGCCATAAATACAGCTTGTGAAGAGAAATTCTGAATTTTCAAATTTCTGACATAGTTGAATTCTTTTAAAACCTGTTCAGAAATTGCATTTTTTCTTGTAAAAAAAAAAATGACTGACACATTTTGTTTCTACTCAGTGAGACACTTAATGAAACACAATTTTTGTGAGAAACCTTCAGTGCTTATGATATACATTTTTCTAAAACGGGATGCTTTGCAATGCAAATAATAATTATAATATAAAATTCATACACACATGTGTATAAGGAACATTTATAACATATGATATGGATATAAAATTAACTCCCAAATCTAAAAATACCCTGAAACAATAAATAATTAAAAATAAATGCATACTTATATCTTAAGACATCCAAAGTAGTATTCATCTTTATTAAAGGTTCTTGAAAAATCACCCAGTCAACGCTGTTATTAAGTCTCCTATATTTCAAGAAAAAGAGTATTCAGTACATAAAAAACATTCTTAAAGTTTAGTTTTCTAAAGCAATCAATGTATATGAATATAAGATGTCTTCAGTTAAAATTTACATTTAAACATTATCACAAAAACAAATGATTCGGTGGCAGATCGAGGGGTAATGGGATGAGTGGATATAGGGCTTCAGTCCTTCAGTTCTCCTCCCCCCCACACACACACATCTCAAATCCAGGCACCAATTATGACATACCGCCACTTGGGTCAGAAGTATGGGTTTAAATGGGGGGGGGCTTACATTTTGTTTCTTCACCGACTCTGACAATTGTCTTTCTGTATTTTCCACAGTATTCTAGTACAAATCTGTGTCATGATTAAACGAATTTAACATGAAATATGACAGATAAATGTGAATGCTCATGAACATTTTCTTTGCAATAAGTGAAACAAACTTTAATAAAAATGAAGTCTCAAAAAAGTACAACTAAAATTCTGACTTTTCCACGATATTACTGAAAGTGGTAAATCTGTATACTACCTGTAACTGATTACTCTGCAGCTAAAACTAATTGAATGACAACAATTAATTGAATTGTCTGAGACTGATCAAGTATACAGCAAGCTTTATATAAAGGGGGGTAAAGAAAGTTAATATTATCAAATATAGTTAAGAAACATCCCGATTAAACCATCTTTAAAATAAACAAACCACATAAAAACTAGGCACATCTGTTTGTAATCTATTTCGCCACTAAGAGTCAAACTTTTGAATAGAAAAAAGCATTTACTATCTTGGAAAATTTAATACTCAAAATTCACTTTCTACAATAATTTAGAGTCTTTAAATTTGGATACTAGGGCATGTACCCGCTTGCCCATGATAATCAGGGAACAATCATATTACATTAAATTTTTCAGTCATATTTTATTAAGATATATTTTTCAGAAATTTGTATATGAATGCATTTAAAATTATTTCAGATTTTAAATGCAAAAATAATGTGTAACAGATAAACAGTGATAATTCACAAGTAATAATACATTAAGATGCTAACACATTAAAAATATTTACTTGTGCAATATATATGAGGATTATTTGAAATATACACCCAATATTGTGGATACATTTTAAATAAATTTAATTTAAATTCATTAACATTGACAATATAATGAGTAAATATTAATTTGCTACTATTTACATTAGTATTTATTTCCAATTTAATGATAATATTGAATAATTAAGTATATGAACATCAAAAAATAAAAATATTATAAAAATATTTAAAATGAATATTAGGAATACATTACAAATATTACCAATGTTTACCTAATATTGTGGATACAATTTAAATACATTTGGGCTAAATATTTACTTGCTGCTACGTAAAAATACTGGTTTGGGTTTTCAATGCTTTACAATCCTGTGAGGTACTATTTAAAAGTTCATTGGTAGTGGAACTACTTCCAATATACAGCCAATATTGCGGATACATTTCATTTAAATTCAATAGAAAAAGGATTAAAATTATTTTGAATTTATATCCCGGTTAAAAGTAAATTTTACCAAAATCATAATTTTATTTTTCCTTAATGATACCCAGTAGAAGACCCAAACTCTGAAATCCATGCTGTCTGCTTGCTCAACAATGTCAATAAATAATGAAATCTCTTCTGCTACCTGCAAGTTCAGAAAACCACAGAATAAGATTAAATACTTGAAGAATATAACATTAATACCATGGACACTCATAAGGGGGCGCAAGGTAGGGATCTTCCCCCCCCCTGCCTAGGAGAGGAGAGCAGGGGCAGGGACGTACCCAAAAAAACATTATGGGAGGGTCCAAAAATTTCGGAGGGAGTCCAAACGATGAAAAAGGCAGAAATTTTCACAAAAAGACTTCACCATTATTGCTTTGCTAATAAAAACTGAAATTTCGGAGGTGTTCCAGACCCCCTCAACCTCCCCCCCCCCCCGGGTACGTCCTTGGCCAGAGGGTGACTGATCGGAACTCAACCACCCTCGAAATAAGTAAACATAAGAAGTGGAGAAAATTACATATTCGTGGATAATTTTGAAAGTTCAGCTTGAAATTTTTAAGGTTTAGATACGTTCCTAAGCCAAACTCCCTACCCCTCCCCCCCACTTAAGTATGTTTTTCAAGCTGCAAAGATATGTACTGATTAAATGAATTTAAAATGAAATATGCTAGATAAATTTTAAAGTTTAGGAACATTTTCTATGCAATATGTGAAATAACCTTTATTAAAAATGAAGTCTTAAAAAAATACAACTCAAACCTGACTTTTTCCATAACATTACAGAAATCATTCAGCAATCAAAATTAATTGAATGTCAACAATTATTTGAATTGTCTTAGACTGAACAAGTGTAAAGTAAGCTTTATTTAAGGGGAATAGATGAAGTGAATATTATCAAATACAATTAAGAACCGTTCTGATTATACCATCTTTAAAATAAAACAAACCACATTAAAATCCGCTCATCCATTTGGGATCTATTTTGCCACACACACATCCAACTTTTGGAAAAAAAAACAGGCATTTAGTATCTTAGAATGAAAATTTAATGAACTAAATTCATATTCTGAAAAAAATTAAGGACCCCTTAAAATGGGGTGTCTGGGGCATGTGCCCTGCTTGCCCCTGTGATAATCATGGTCTTATCATCACAGGATTTTCTGTAGTATTTGACTTAATTATTAAACTATATTTTTCAGAAATTTGAACATAAATGCACCTAAAATTATTTCTCAGATTTTAAATTTTCAAATAATGTACAGTAGATAAACAGTCTTAATTCACCATTATTGTAATATTAAGATGTTGACACATTAAAAATATTTGTTAGTACAATATGAGGGAAATTTACAATATACACACAATATTGTGTGGATACATTTTAAGTATATTTAATTTAATTCATTAACAGGGACTTCATTAATAGGAACAATATAATGGATAAATGTTGCCAAATTTTACCAATATTAATTTTTATTTCCAATGTAATAACAATGTGATTGATTGAGTATATTAGCATTAGAAAAATTAAAAAAAATGAAAAAAATTACTTGTCAATATTAAGAATACATTATAAATATTTCCAATTTTTACTTATTATTGCGAACACATTGTAAAGATATTTGGGCTAACTACTAACTTGCTACTATGTAAAAAAAAAAAAAAAAAGGTTTATGTTTTTAATGTTATTACAATACTGAGTTAGTATTAAAAACTTTATCAGTGATGGAACTACTTCAGAAACATTGCCAGTATATAGCCAATATTGTGGATAAATTTCATATCAATTGAAAAAACATTAGTATTATTTTGAATTGATATCTAGTTTAAAAGGTAAGTTTTACCAATTTGAGAATTTTATTTATCCATATTGATACACAACAGAAGACATAAAATCTACCAAACCAAAATCTGCAAGGCTCTAAAAATAATATTGTATTACTAAATTTAATATTGTAACACTTACTTTTATTACCAGAATTGTTAAACTTATCCGTTACTATACTATTGAATAATCCTTACACAGCGTACTATGTACTTTTCAATTCCAAAAATCTCGCATTTAACACCAAAAACAATAACTTTTTTCCGCGTTGAATCAGAGTTAACAGCACAAGTATCCCTTGTTTTTCGTACTACTAATGAAAGCTCACACATTCTGCATCACTGCTACTTTCAGCTGATTTCCCTGATTTAAAAGTGAACTTTCCTGAGGCCCTCTGTGGGGTTCCACCGTAAATTATCCACTTAACCATATGAGAGAGGTTTGTGTATGTGTACGAAGTGGAGAGGGAAATATACACCACAACAACAGAGCGATTATTTTGATCTAATCACGTGTATATGCATATTCTAAGCATGAAGCTATGCTAGAAGGTGCAGTAAGCTATAAGATAAGATGCACATAGCAGCAGGCATATTGAAATTTAATCACAAAAATTTTTTTCCACGTTTATAATTTATTTCAATATAAATTGCATGTAATATATAACTGATCATTATTTTCTGCTTTTGATTTAAAATTTTGCTTCTACTATTTGCAACAGGCGCGTATCCTTCCTACAAATCTGACCCTTTACTTAGTTTAAAATTTGATACTTAGGCTACAGTTGAAACAGCTTGCTTACAATTTGATACACAGGTCATAGCCCTTTCCACCCCCCGAAATAAAATCCTGATTGCGCCACCGATTTACAAACACGCATCAAAGCATGCTCAAATATTATATACAGAAACAAAAAACGAATGCAAGATTTCAGCTATATAAGCATAAATAAAACACTACGATCAAGAATAGAGGCGTATTCAAAGATCAATTTCTTGGAAGGGTATAAAATTAAAAGAAACAGGCTTGTTTGAGTCCTAAAAACAAAATGTATAGTAAAGCAAAATGTTAACCCTAACCAAAGCAATCTCTTTTGGAAGAGCTGGAGTCCTACTCTGAATCAATGTATCTTATAATGTTGTGAATTATCAAATTTTAAATAAAATTTACAATAAGTGAAAAGTTATAAGGTTTTACTTATTTGTGTTAGCTAAAAGTATTCCATTACTTGTATGCAGTTGGTATTTCGCAACTGCAGTCCAATTCCAATATGGCCTCGTTTTACTGTGGAAGAAACGCACTCACTCCTACTAAAGTGAACGCATCTTGGGAAAGGTGGTGACTCTCTCGCTAGAGTGAACAGATAGCGCCTTCACCCTTACTATAAGAGTCATATTGTCTCACTATTGCAGTTAGGGTGACAAAATTCTATCGATGAAGAGTCATAATGCAGTTTTCTCACTCTTATCTCACTCTATCTGGGATCATATGCTGGTGACTTTTTCTAAGGGTGACAATGACACTCTACATTTTTAAGAGAGCACCTGTCCTAGTCTGGAGGGTCAGCTAGAGCGAAGTCCAGATAGTCTTCAAATTTAATTTCTGTCCTTATGATGGTTACATTCGCTCCAGTATCAATCGCCATGTGCGCCATGTGACACGGAGAACTATTTACCTATCCTATTATTAAGAGTCCATTACTGCCGCCATTCACTGATTAAATCTGCAAGACTAGGTGGGGCTTTTGAATATCTGGTAACCTCCGCCCGGCGAGATGGCCACCTCCTAGTTTTCCTCCTTTCCGTTCTGAGAGTTCTGTTGCTGGTCATGAGACTTTCGACCACAATACTTTTGTACGTGGCCCTCGACGCCACACTTCCAGCATTTTACTTTCCTTAGTCTATGTCTCATTCCACCGGATCTTAATTTTCGTTCTATCAGATCTTCATGTCTCTTCAATCTGTTCTCTACGCTCTCTGTGTCTGTATCAGCACGCTCTTGTACCGTGACCACTCTAACAGCATGCCGATCTTCCTTGACCACCCGCTGACCTGCCTCTAGCTTCATTGCGAACACAAGAGCAAACTTCAATTCTTGATAATCCTCCAACGTGAGTGCCTTGTGGATTTCTAAATCCCTGACAGCTTCAATAAAATGAGGAACGGCCATTTCTTCTCGGGCATCACCAAGGTGGTCCATGTAGGCTAGATGACAGAGCCTATCTATTTCCGAACCCAGCTCTTGAAGGCTTTTGCCAGATCTCTGCATCCTTGACTTTAGTTCTATTCTACTATACTTTTCTGGTACTTCTCTCCGAATTTATGTTCCAAGTCACTGGCGTGTGCGTTAAAATCGCCTATCTTCGTCGCTCCAATGGTGTGCAACACGTTAATTGCGTCTCCGCTAAGGGGAGCGGCCAGTTGGTTTGCTTTCTCGCACTCGTCCCAACCATTGGTTTTGGCGACAATTAAAAAGTGGGTCGTGTATGCTCCCCAGGGAGTTTTTCCGTCATAGGTAGTAAGTTTCACTGGTGGGCGGCGTGACGACATCCTGATGTTTTCAGGTATTTTTCCTAGCTTTACTAAACTGTCCAGTTTTTCCTCTAACTTGTTTTTGATCGTTTCCTCACTTCTTTCCTCGTATTTCGCTTCGCTTTCTTCTAGGAGCGACATTCTCTTCTCCATTTGATCTTGACTTTCCTGCATACTCTTTTCCAATTTTCTAATTTTCCCAAAGCAATCTGCATTTTCTCTAATCCGAATTTCATCTCTTCTTCTCCGGATTCAATTTCCTTCTCCAAATCTGCTTGTCTTGCTTCAATTTTCTTCTCCAAATCGGCTTGTCCGGCTTCAATTTTCTTCTGTAAATCGGCTTTCAACTGTTCTTGTCTGGTATTCATCTGCTCGAATACAGCTTCAACTTTGTCGCAGGTTGCTTTCATTTCTTCTTTCCGGATTATATCTCTTTTCGTGTAGTTTTCAACTCTGTTTTCATCTCTTCGTGTCCAAATTTTATCTCTTTCAACATATCCATGAGCTTTCGTTGAAATTGTTCTTTCATTTTTCTGGACCACACCATTCACAGGAAAATTAATGTGTTTCTTTAGAGCCCCACGCCTGACACCAAATTTCGCAGAAACCTCTGCTTGTTTCTTGGGTTCGTCCTTCTAAAGTACAGTAGATGTAGAAAGTTCTAGAAGAGTCCACTTGTCAGGATGGAACACAAACTTTATTGTTTCTAGAAATTCATCGAGCAATCAGATGTACAAAATTCACAAGCACAATCAGCCAGTAATGTGCTTTTAACAGTCCGCTTTGTGCAGAAGTTTTCACAAATGCTGCATATCTCACACTAAATATAACTCATACACAGGCAAAAATTCAGTGGAAATATACGAGGGATTTCGTAAACAGTCCTTCAAGACTCAGAAATAAATAATTTACGCACAGCACTTTAAAACAAGGCTTCAACAAGCAAGCAAAGCATACCACCGTTCACTGAGCAAAGCAGCCTACTCATCGGACGCTCGATAACACACTCAACGAATGCTCGGTGACAACTGACTCAAACTGGGGGAACCCGCCGCTTTTTTAGTCTACCAGAAACACCATGGAAGATTCCAGAGAGAACCATCCGTGGAATCTACTAGAACAAGCTCGATTTTGATTGTGTAATAGAAGAGTAATATTAAGATATTATCATGTTAATGTAGGAAAATTAGCTTTACACACCCCATTGGGAAAATCACGCCAACTGACCGAAATATCGCCAAACTTGGCGACTTTTGGCGAAATATCGCCAAAAATAAGCCACCGAAAGTGAGGTTACCGAAGGCCTAAGACCAATATTTCTCGAGATTTCTAGAAAATGCTATACAAACCTGTAGGGAAACCCAAAACTCCGTATCTCGCGTTCCAGTTGTCCGATTTTGATGCAAAAAAAGCAACATTTGACTATTTGACGCGTAGAATACGAATTTTAAACTATTTTAAACCCCAGAACAGCGGGTTGCCCCAAAAATTCGAAACAATATGCTGCACCATATGTACGTATTTTTATGAACTATTATAACAGTCAGCCACTTACCAAATTAATTAAAAATGTTCTAATAATAGGACAAGTGTAATAAGTGATAAAAATGAGAAAAGAAATAAGTACATTTTATAGTTAATTTTTGTATGAAACCTTTTGAAACATCTTCTTTGTACTTGAAAACATGAAAATACTTCACATTTCTCTCAAAATCTGCAATTTTGTACGTGGAACTGAGAACTAATAAAAGATACATTTTAATTCTTGGCTTCAGCTGTCTTGACATGTCCATTATGTTCTCTGCTATAGATTTTCTGTAATCTACAGAGTTAAAATGATAACGTTCTGCAATTCTTGCATGTATTATTAGTAAGACACTAGGTTTTTGGTGTAAAAAATTTTGAAAATAAAGAATATATTGTAAAGAAGTGTTCGAATATTAGGAAGTCAGGGCCGAAGGGGTTAAGTCAGAGATGAGGTCTCAGAAACGGATTAATGCAATTTTCTGGATGGGGGTGCTTAGTTGAAGTTTATGTTCATTTTATGGAAGTAAAATAGGATCTCTGATCTATTTTTTATGTAATTTTTCTTTTCTCGGAAGTGGGCAGTCGCCCTTCCCCCCTTTAATCTGCCAGTGGTCTCGTTAAATATTTTTTCAGTATCCTTTTATATATTTCAAGCCGATTATTCCAATGTTGAGGACAAACAAACATGTTTTCAAACTTAGGTAGTATATTACTGAAAAATAAACTTAAATATTACTGATAAAGATTGGAGATATTTATTTTTCTGCAGAAATGTTTTATAACTACTAATGTTGGCTTACTATATTTTTAAAAAAATATACTTGCAGATACCGCATTCATGTATGTAATATCCACAGTCTGCATGTTAAAACTGTATCAAGCTCGTCACCCAGATATCACAGCAAAATCACATACTACGTGGATGGTCTTAGCAATAGTTGTAATTATTGGAGTGGGAGGTGTGGTAAGTATCAGCCTTACGCTTGTAACGTCATAAATATAGAGAGGAGCCCTCTTGATCACATACAGTTTGAGCTGGAAAATTACAGTCAAATGGCGGGTCCGGGCAATATCAGGCCGTATCGACCTAAAAACAGGGGAAAGTACCCCTGCACTTGACACCGATCTCTCTGTCTTGAGCTGCTCATCTCGGTTCTCGGTTGGAACCTCAAGTCTATTTCGATCACGTGGGATGCTTGAAATAAAGTGTTCGAAAGTTATGAGATTCCTCAAGTCGGTATAGTGTCTAATTTTGAAGAGCCCTTGAAACACTTAGGGATTCATTCGTTCTATAACATCAGAACTGCACACTATCAAATATCTATATCTTCTTGAAGACTTCAATATAAATACTATACCGCCCAGATCAAAGGCGGATCAGAGGCGAATCAGAGAGATTCAAGTATTGAGGGGTAAGAAAAAGGGAGCATCACAGATATATATTTATAAGTACTAATCGTTCGTAATTATTCGGACAACGTCACATGCTCAATATTTTATATTTAATTTTTGACTTACTGTACTTTCCTTTCAATATTCTTTCGCCGATAAACCTTTCAACGCCTTGAATGTTGAGACGTAAAATTCTATTTATTGAGTTCAAGTTTTTACTGCAATAATCAACATTTTATACTGCAAAAATGCATTCATGGTTAACCAGTATCACGATATATTTAAAACAGTAAACAAATTTATTTACTTCAAAGAATGGTAAAACAGTATTTACAGTGCACTTTTGATTCGGCGTAATACTTAATTCATTTGATTTACAACAAATACGAGATTTTTCTTATGCAAGCATAAGAGGATATGTCCATTAGGACTAAAATCTTGTAGCGAAAACACCTATTTATATTGAAGTTGAATTTTTTTCGCAAATCTAAATATGAGAAAGATGCCTTTGCTATTTGGATATAAAATAAAATTATCGTAAACGAATACTCCAAGAAATAAGATTATCGTGCCAATGCATCAACGTAGAACCCACCGCAAAGGATTTAGCATTAGGCATCATTAGCATTAGGCATTACAAATATCTGCTGTCGTCCGTTACATTGATAATGCGGTGGCATCCTTGTACGTTTAAGGGATCTGAACTCCAAGATGAACTGCAGACAGAATGGACAAAGAACATTTTACATTCAAAATAGATTCTCTTAATTTTGTAAATTCTGTTTTGATTACAAACAGAAGTGACTCCGAGATGTCAGAAGGAGAACTGAAAATACCCTTTTAGAACTTGGTTTCAGAAGATTTGCTGAAAATTTTCGTTTTTTAACAGAACTTCTGTTACAGAACAGAAAAATGCTTTATTCAGCAATAAGGAAGATTCTCCCGTGAAAATCATGTTGACATTGTTCGCAAAATTCAGACTTTTTATAAAAGTGAAATCTTTCAGAAAAATGTGACTGTATCTTAAACCCTGCCTTATTCATTCTAACTTGAATCAAGGTAGTGGGTTTCAAAAGTTTGAGTAAAGATATATATTTATTTTATGTTATGAAATCATTTTACTTTGTATCATATATTCTTTGTCGGCAAAACTCTCCCATACCAATGTACCTTACCTCTTTTTTAATAATAGTATTCCTAATAGTATAGGAGTTTTTAAAGTGCTCCTCTTGATTTACTAGTTATTTCAATTGAAAGTACCGAAAAATTGAATCACATAGCAATGTGGGGTCAAAAAACCTCATTTTTCCTTACCCTTTAATAAGAACTTTGGGAAAAGAGTTGAAGTGTTTCTAATTTCTTAAAAGTACTATAGACAATGGGCTTTTTCCAAAATTTCATACTTGAAATTAAATGGAATTATTAAAATATTAATTTTAGTCACGTGTTTTCTTCGAAAGATACACAGGTTTTTTATGAACAAGAGTCGATAAATTCACTGTTATTTCAATATTGGCTCCAAGTGATTATTAATAGCTACGTGAAGATGACGTTTTTGACCCCACCTTGCTATGTGATTCTGAATTCTTGTTGTGTATCCTACCACCCCTTAAAGTTTGTCCCAATCATAATGGGACACCCTCTAAATACCCATAAATGCCGCCCGAACTCTGCACAGCCGTTGGGAGTACATATGAAATGACCAAAGAACTGTACCTGTACGAGACGCAGTTTTCGAGAAAAATACGAAAAACAAAGTATGACGTCACATCCGGTGCAAGGAAAAGACATTTTATTTGATACATCATTAGCAACATTTACAAAATGTGAAGACGGATGTTCGAAGTGTCCGCCATGCATATCGAGGCAGTCTTGAGTGCGCCGTGAAATAGATGACTGCACACGTCGCAGCAGCGCCGTGTCCACCGAAGTACAAGCAGCTTGCGGCAGACGAGCAACTAAGTCCATTTGTGTATGTGTAGTCACTACGTCTCTATACACCACCTCCTTCAGATAGCCCCAAAGGAACATTTTGAACATTATCGTCTGAAAAGAAACACAAATACCGCTTTTAATGTGTCCAAAGATACGTTTTATCCTTGCATCTGATGTGACGTCATACCTTTCTTTCCTATTTTTCTCGAAAACTACGATAATACACCGACAACACAGAATTTAGAAGAAAAAAAACTTTTATTATTACAAATTTTCCACATGTGTGCCATTACCGGCAATTATGCATTGCATGGGAAGACTGTGGACAATTGTCGCTTCTTCAATGAAGTACGGGTCGAGAAGAATTGTGTCTGCAGTGCAGCACCATACAGTAACTTTGGCGTCGTATAAAGGTTCTCGTATTACAGCGTGTGGATTGTGTCTGTTCAGTGCACGTCTGTGTATTTGGAATAGGCGCATCAAGATCGCAAGATTTTCCCACTTTTTTGTCTTTCCCCTCTTCGTTAACATCGTTCCGTCAAATCTCAGTTTTTCCGCACATGATTTCATTACCGCAAGGAGAACGCACTCTATAAATGGGAGAAAGCTATCGGGACTCCTTAACTGATGTATAGAAAAAAAAAAAAAAAAAAAGAGTAGGACCGCTCTCTCCCACGCGTGACGAGGAGAAAAATGTGACCTTGACGCGCCTATTCTAAATACACAGACTATAGTTCAGGTGAAATGCTCCTCGCCTGTCCATAATACTCAAAGAGGCCAGTCATTATTTCCATCATATCGGATAAGATACAACAACGGGCGACAGTCGCCGCTTTGCCAGTTTACAAACACAGCATATCTTGGTTAGCGATTCAGCCGTCACACCGTGTTTTTCTGCGTGCATAACGCATTCGCTTTTTGCGATGCACGTACCGTTCCAACGTTCTTTAGAGTTTAGCAACTGATTGTTTTGCGATTAAAACAATAAGTTTTGCAATTCGAAAATTCCGAGTTACTGTAATCGTAAGCTCCACTTTGTTTGTCGTTCACAGAATCTCAAACCTCTGAATCACTATCTCTGTAATTTCATCTTGATCGATTGAGCAGACCGAGCCCTATAGGTCCATATCAGTTCTTTTAACACCACCCTGTATATATGTATTTATATATATGTATGTGTGTGTATTGTATTTTTCAGTTGAATGGAGGGATTTTCTTTTGGCTTCTGTTTGTTTTCGCTCACATGACTGTTACTTTCCTTGTCAGTGCTAAAATTTACTACATGGGACGTTGCAAATTCAGTATGTATACTTTGTATTATCTTTGTACTTAAAGTACAAGTTAGTCTATTAGCATATTTCAAAAACATAAAATATCCAATAAATTTTAAAAGAAAATTTCAAGAACTCATAATTTACACACGAGTTTAAGTGAAAAAATTATTGCAATGTAAGAGGAAAAATCTGGAATGGGAAATTACATATTGTTCCCTAAGAATGTTGATGTCTTATGGCAAATATGGATATCTCAATCTGGCCATTATTATTTCAACTTTCGTATTTATTTATAACCTGAGCATAATAAACAAGAATTCTAGAATTTTCTGTTTAAATAGTTGCTTATCTTATACACAGAGTAATTATATGTTTCCGAAACTTGAAAGTTAACGGTCTGTTGTTATAAATGCTAGAGTTATAGAAATAATATCTATTCAATATTATCAATGGATTGTATTAAATAGAAATTGATAATAATCTAAATAGATGGAATAAAATATAGTTAAAAAATTAATGAAAAATCGTACACTAATTTTCATTAGGGTTTTAACTTTATATTTTATTCCGACTAGTTTCTCGTAGTTAAAATAGAATTCGAATTTTTGCTTATGCAGAATCGTATAATTTTATTAGAATGATTGTTTACTAACTCATTTCAGATCGCTTTACTAACTCCCTTCATACTAACTCATTAACTAATGTTTCTTACTAACTCATTTCAGATCTCGGCATTTTTAAACGCACTTATCAAAGCATAAAGTTGGATATAGCTACCCGTTCATATAAGCCTCATTATGTGGTAATTTTTATGACACATTATTCAGGTAAATTTAGATTTAAAATCCAAACATCAGAAAATTACTAATAAAAGCACTTTTCATTTTAGGGTCGGTTCGTCTTCTTGGGTATTGCTGTTGTGTTGAACTTAATAGGGTAAGTATTTTCCCTCAGAAGCAACAATTGAAAACCTTAAAGAAAATAGCTTCTCAGAAGATAGACCAGTAGTTCCTAAATTATCGTTAGGGTCAAAATTGGCTCGGTGAATCGATCGGATCAAACTTCAATTTAAGATAGCTTCAGAGTTTCGTTTTATGTTTTCTATTTGCCTGCACATGTTTCTTTTGTTCCATCCGAAAACTATTGCGTTTAAGAATAATTTAAATATCTATACATTAAGGTAAAAGCGTAAGGATTCCATATATCAGCGGCAAAATACAGTCCAAAAAGTATGGCTGCACTTTCAAAAATTAATTACAAATAAACAAAGACATTCACATACGGTTATTAATGGTTCATAAAGAAAAAGAATTTCTTTATTATTGTTATTGCACGATTTCAACACACACACACACATATATATATATAACCGAGTGTCCGTGAAAAGACTGACGGTTTTCAAAAATTCATAACAGGAAAACGGTTGAAGTTAAAGAAATAATTCTTGCAGGAAATTCTTGTGTCTGAGCATAAATTTTTCCTCCCAGATTTTCAGGTTTTTAGTTAAAAAAATTTCTGACAGATGGCACTGTAGACAGTGAACCTACAAAACAAAGGAAAACAATTTATAATCAATGCACAATTGCTTCAAATCTTTTAATGAATGAAAATCACAGTACAATATTTTCGAAATGTGCACCATCGGCAGCAATCAAATTTCGTAATCGGAGGACGAAATTAGGGGACATTTTCTGTAAAGTGGTCAATGAAACAGCTGCACATTCGTCACTAATTATTTCTTCAATTTCTTCAAGTGTTTGGGGATTTTTCCGGTAAACTGCATCTTTCAAGTGACCCCAAAGGAAGAAATCGCACGGATTCAAGTCTGGTGAATATGATGGCCAGTCAATTCCCTTGCCTGTGAAGCATGAGTAATTTAAAGCAATTACCCGGTTATCAAAATACTCCTCCAAGAAACGGAAAACGTCGTCAGTCCGGTGAGGTCTCGCACCATCTTGCATGAACCAGGATGTCGCGGATGAATCGACCACAGCGTTTTCAATGGCCACAAACTCGCGCAATATTTCAATCTATCGTTTGGAAGTCACTGTATCACGGAGAAAAAAGGGTCCAGTTACACCTCTACTGGAAACAGCTGCCCATACAGCCACTTTTGGAGAGTACAGTCACTTTTAGAGTGATTTTGGAACACACACATGAGGGTTCTCAGTTCCCCAAATTCGCCAACTTTGCTTATTGACGAAGCCATCGAGATGGAAATGTGCTTCATCTGAAAACTACGTACAGTTCACATCAATATTGCCACGATCAATCATATCCAGCAAATCATTCGCAAACTGCTTTCTTTTCTCTACGGATGAGGTCCGAAGTGGTTGCTGTGTTTGAATTTTGTACGGGAACAAGTTCAAGCACTTCCGCATTATTGTAAGCGCCGATGTTTTGCCAAAATGACATACGGCTGCAGTTTTCCGGACTGATTTTCAAAGAGAGCGGGCAATTGTTTCCTCAATGATCTGTACATTTGCTTCTGTACTAACCGACCGGTGTCGTCCTACACTGTTGATTTTCTCGTCCGCTACACAACCAGTTCGTTGAAATTTCTCGTACAATGCTTTGATTGTATTCGGCTGCGGACCTGTAGTGACTTGAAATTAGGACTGAAAGCTTCTTCTTGTTGCTGTCACACTCTCCCCTAATCGGTCAAATTCCAAAACAAGGAAAATCCGTTCTTCCAACGAATACGTCATTTTTAACAGTTTCTGAATCTGCTAATCAGCTCTCTACTGATCGTCCACTCACCACAAACACTTCTTTTAAAGTGAAAACATCAATGCCTTCTGCGACTGCGTCTTTTGATGATTTGCATAAATCAATCTGGAACAAACCGTAAAAGAGACTTGCAGCGCCTTCTGTTGGAATTTTTTTAACTAAAAACCTGAAAATCTGGGAGGAAAATTTATGTTCAGACACAAGAATTTCCTGCAAGAATTATATCTTTAAATTTAACCGTTTTCCTGTTATGAATTTTTGAAAACCGTCAGTCTTTTTACGGACACCGGTACATACACACTGGCCTAAAAAAAAAAATCGCTTTTTTGTGCCTATTTCCAAATGAATGAATGTAGAAACATCAAATTTGGATGACATGTGCGCAAAACAGTTATGCATTGGCTGCAACATAGTTTACATATGAAAAACGCTAAAATGATTAAAAACCAAGGGTGGCGCTAGTGGGGGGTCTGCGGGAGCATATGATCACCCGTCGGGGAGCTTATGTTGCCCCGTCGGGGCTATTTGTTTAGTTCGTCGGGGAACTTTTTAAGATAAAAAAAATTTCAGAACGACTCAGTCGAATTTTTATTTTCATTTCGGCAAAATAAAAAATTAATAATGGAATTATTTAAACATACGGAACTTAAACGAAGTGTTAGTGAAAGAAACGAATAGTTTAACATTTCAGTTATGTAAAAATAACAGTCAGGGAAAAGAGGGGGTGGAGGATTCCATCTCCTTTGGGCAATGTAATTTCCTTAACAAGGTTTCGAGGAAAAGCAACCGGATTCAGGATGATCCTAAAGGGATCCGAGTACTAATGTACTGGCTATTAGAGATGAGACGGGCTCAGCCCGAGCCCGAAAGCCCGAGCCCGAGCCCGGGCCCGACTCGGGCTCGGGCTCTGTAATTCACGATTGCGTTCGGGCTCGGGCTCGTGAAAAATTTCTTCTTTGTTGAACATACTCCTTGAAACAGATTTTAAAATGTGATTCATGGGATAAATAGGCGTACTTATTTCAAAAAATAGCGGCACGGGGACTAGAAGGTGTGTGAAGCTCCAAAATTTATTGTATCCTATTAATGAAGTAGTTAATTTTATTTGTCTTTAGCTGAAATTTCGGGCTCGGGCTCCAACTTTAATAATATTGCTCGGGCGGGCTCGGATTAAAAGTCTTCGGGCTCGGGCGGGCTGGGGCTTCAAAAAATGAGCCCGAACTCATCTCTACTGGCTATAGGCTCGGTAGGAGATGAGAAATCTGTCCGAAGGGAATATTTCTTCTCTGCGCCGGACATTGTTCCCTTTCTACTTGAACGTAATGTGCTTATGAGAAAAATTCTTGGAAGAACGAGTAGGTTTTGGCTTTTGAGGGAGGGGGGCTTGGAAGGCTTTGGAAGGTTCTATTCCGGAAGAGGAAATATGGGAAAATTCCAGGTAAAAGGTTACCATCTTTAGTGATAAACTCCGTTCGCCAAGTGGGAAGAATTTTATGGTCCTCAATCATCAGGATTTCCTATTTGTCTACACCTGGTTATTGCACTATTTTTCATGCACAGTACAACACGTTTTTCTTTTCTCCTTCTGTTGTCTGTAAAATTATCGCCATATCATTACGCTTTAAATGCAATAGAAATGGCCTGGGCTTCCATCAAAAGGTACATTAGTAATAACAGAAATATCTCAGCTGACTTAATAAATCTCAATAATATGACGAATTTTACATAGAAGCATTTTCTACCGTTACAAGAGCAGTGGTTATTTTAGCTTTCTTTTAACAAGGTTATATGTTTTTTGTATATACAATTTACGTACGCATTACAGTATAATCTCGACTCATAAAAGACACCGGAAAATTTCAACACATGGAGTTTTTGAGATAACGAATTGAAATAAAAGGGAATCGGTTTGTAAATGGAAATGTAAGTTACGGCCAATTATCTACACTAAGGATCTAGGCCGAGTGTGGATTGCCCTCCGTGGGGCACTTTCTACGGGGTCCTAACCCGTATTTACGCGAAGTTTCGGGAAAAACCAAGGAAAACTCCGAACGGTTAGGTCGGCGGACGCGACCTAGTTTCGAACCATGCACCTTGCGTCTCCCAGTTTAAATCGTTAGCGCTGAGGATCTAGAATTTGAATTAAAGAGCTGTAGTTGAGTATTGGAAAAAAAGTCAACGTGCGACAAACCGAAATCTCTTTTACAGCTCCAAGAGTACATTTCCCCAATGGCAATTGCTTTTCATGAGTTAAATAGGATTATCAAAATGGCATGCGCATTGCCAGTTTCAACATGTGCATGCGAAAGAAGCTTCAGCACGCTTGGCATCGTAAAAAAACTATCTAAGAACGTCTGTGGTACAAAACAGATTGCAAAATATCATAATGTTGGGCATTCATAGTTGCAGATCACAAAAGTTAGATTTAGAGGGAATTGTGCCTAAATTTGATAAGACATATCCGAACATATTTAGCCGCAATCAGTTGCACTAAATGTTTTGAAATAAATATTGTTAAATATTTAATTTTTGATAAAAGTAGAGTGTTTTGTAAAAGAAAAGTTTATTTTTTAAACACTCTATAAGATTTTACTTTTATTAACTTC
This sequence comes from Cheiracanthium punctorium, assembly GCA_038373885.1. Taxonomy (NCBI): domain Eukaryota; kingdom Metazoa; phylum Arthropoda; class Arachnida; order Araneae; family Cheiracanthiidae; genus Cheiracanthium; species Cheiracanthium punctorium. Next base: position 1,047 of record JAWZYV010000060.1, on the reverse strand, counting down.
TAAAATGCATGATCCAAATGCTGAGTCATAATTTTATAAATTAAATTCTTTCTTTCATTTATTAGTTTTTGGATCTTCCTTCTTGCATGCTATCTTTCTTATGTATGTTTTTCAGTTTTCTGAGTATATTGATTATAGTGCTTTCTTAAATGTTTATTACAGTGTTAAAAATAGTATTCAGAGCTCAGGATCAATTTCCGATATAAAAATCTAGGGGTTGTTTCAGGAGACGAAAGTTTTTACAGGATTAGGTTCGAAAATTTTTCAAAGTTATTTTATATAACTTAATTATATAAAATAATATTGAAAATAATGCAATTACTGCTACACTTGCTATGCAGATGCGGCGGAGGGGGGGGGGGCACAAACAATAAAATAAAGGAGGTATTACTAATTGCAGATATAAAGAAATCAATGATTAAATTGAGAAGACATGATAGAATCAATGATTAAGAAACTCCATCTCCTTGAAACTTATCTGGATCCTGGATATTTTAGTTTAGAAAATGATCTATTGTGGAAAAATCATTTTCTAAGGTAAAATATTTTCAATTGGGGGAAATAGTTGCAATTTTCCATTTCATACTTTGTGACAAGAATGTCATCCAAGAGAGAGGTTAAGCCCCCTCTTGGATACGCCACTCAGCATATGTCCATGTATATTTGTGCCCCCCGTCGGGGAAAGTCTACTGCCGCCACTGCTTAAAACAAAAAAATAGCAATCTCGCTGGATAAGTCCATTCGTGGAAAAAATAATATATCACAATTTTATGTGGTAACCAGACTTCGTGTAATCGTAATCGATTGTAATCGATTACGTTTTCTCATGTAATCGTAGTCTAATCGTAATCCAGCAATTGAATTTTTTATGTAATCGTAATATAATCGTAATCTGAAAGTTTATGTTTTCGTGTAATCGTAGTCTAATCGTAATCTAGAAATTTCATTTGCCAGATAGTCGTAATCTAAGAGCCTGTAGTTGTAATCGCTTAGATTACAAGACGATTATGAAATTATTACGGGCGTCCAGATTTACTTTTTGTTCTG
>JAWZYV010000059.1:0-21631 GCA_038373885.1 Cheiracanthium punctorium | reverse complement strand
GGACGTAAGCATAGCAAAATAGTTTTACAAATTTATAAGAATAGTAAAAATAATAAAATAATCACACTACAAAATTAAATGAGAATATGAAAAAAAAAAAAAAATTATTTTGAGCAAAGTTGTACAAAGTTGTATTTAGAGCTTATTTTCTCTGTTTTTACAGATGTTTTTATACACATTTATGGTTATCTATGGTGGCATAGAAATCCCGGGTCCCTCCCAATTTTTTATATATTTTTTAAACAATTACTTAAAAAAAGTGTAAGTTTCCATGCCTTATATTATTTTTAGTTGCAAATAATATTTTAAATAATAAAAATGTGTGAATTCGTTTACTTTATAAAAATATTTTTTTAAAAGGTGTATTTAAATAATTTGTTATTTATTACTCATTTCGATTCTAGCTAAAAAAAAAAGAAAAAGTTAAGTTCGCAATCCTGCTTCGGAACCACCCTGAAAGAAAGAATTCTGATTGCACCACTATTTAGTACTAAAATGTTAGAAAGCCCGAAATTAGCACCCCTTACTAACGTGCTTCTCTTATATGTATTGCTCCTCTACAATTATAAGAACACCCCCCTCCCCCCCCCGCAAAAAAAGAGTTCAACTGCGCATAATAACATACTATACACCGGATCGTATCCCCCCATTGTACGACCCATATCAATAGAGCAGCAGATACTATTCCATCTCCATAACTGTAACGAAACATACGGATTCTTCCAAACCTCATCAAAACGATTCCATTCGGCGCGGCACAAACGAATTGCAACCAGAACATACTACTCCTCAAATACCGAAACTGATTTTTCCCTCCCAACAGCGAGAATCCATAATACTTCCGGTATCTAGTAACGGAAAGGAACATACTATTACTCAAATACCGAAATTCATTTTCTCCCGTTCGAAGTTCGAACCTGGTCGATCCGAAATGCAAACTCGAAAGTCATTTCCCCCCTTGAAACCGCGATCCGATATCCAGTAACCCCAGTAACAAATAACGCCTCGCCTGGCAGTCTGTATTCGAAGTTCGAAGCTGCTCGATCCGAAACATCTTCGGATCGAGTAGTAAGTAACGATATCAAGCGAAAAGTAACAATTCGTTACTTCGAGTCTGAGTGATTATCCGTATCTTAGTACCGAATACATGCGGTTTGCTTCAGCTCTAGTTGAAATCATGGGAGCCCATACTCATGGGTGGAGAGGGACCACGGTTCCTTCCTAGCCTCCAGGAAAAATAAATATTGCGATAATGATTTACGTACCGGTATAACGTAGAACTGGTTCAACACTAAACCATGGTACCTTAGTGGGCAGGACGCTCGACTTGCCCCCTTCCTCCTACGAACAATCCTATGGAAACCCAAGGTTCAACTCGAGTTATCTCCCGAAATCTGAACAACCCAACTATTTCTCGATTACAATTCTTTATTTCGTCCAAGGAAGTTGAAAAAAAAACCCATTAAAAAGCATGTCTGCATGGCAGAATATAAATGTATAAGGCACACAAATACGAAAGAAAACACATTGACGTGAGCTGCGCTACTGGATCGACAATCGGGTTTCATCGCCCTTGTTGGAGGGAGTTTCTTTTTGTGCGATGGCATCGCTATTGTTAAATCAGTTGAAAGTCGCCATCTTGATTGAGTAAAACCATCTCTTGAGAAGGAGTTTCGGCTAATATTTGAAAGCGAATTCACTGTCTCATTGTGATTATAGTGTTCATATGGCTTCGTTTTTTACCCGTTTCGTCAAAATGTAAGTGTTTACTTTCATTTATTTTGATTTTTTATGAATTATTATGGCAAATCAATAGGATGTTACGCAGTTATGGATTTAAGCTTACGTGACGATTGAAACGTTGAATAGTAGCATTTTGACAGTTTTTAAATCAGTTTCATGGAATCACTGCTAAGTTTGTGATGCCAAATAGTTGTTTTTGCTAGTAAGTGCTGTGAAATAGTGATATCTGTTTTAGTTAGCGAGTCGGTTTGTTAATATTTAAAACGGCGTATAGGAGTCTAGGATCGCAAAGCTTGCCAGTTGAGCGATATTTAGTTGGATGAACTTATTAAGGAAACTTGACTGATAGTATACGAGGAGAGGTAAAAACATAGATAGAGCTTGGTTATTTTCCATTACGGCAAGATGAAATAGTTCGCTGTGGTAAATCCTTCAAGGATAGGAATTATGCGTAAGAATGCATGGAGAACTTTTAATGGCACCCCTAATGGGAATGCTTATTCCACAAATACTTCCTCTCGTCAATGGGTATCAAATATCCAATCGGAGCCAAATTAATAGTAAAATGAAACATAAATAAAGGTTGATAAGTCATCATGTTTTTACAATCAGCGTTTGCGGTAACCTATATTATGTATTTACGTAGTATATGTCGATCGCGCCAACTGAGGTGAATGACTTTTGTCCGTCAGAAATTTTACAGATGGCGAAATTAAAAATGATAATGGAATAAAAACGATTGTCTGATAAAATGAAATACAAAACGTTTTGTCGTTCTAAAGCATGGTTACGACTTTGGTGCAATCCCGAGATCGCCAAGTAAAACCAGAAATCGCTATAAACTATAAGAACTCAACTTTTATTAAGGTATGAATTATTGTAAAAGTAGTACACCACTGCGACTTCTGGTACGGGTTGTACTTCAGAAGTGTGACAAGATGTTTAATAGAATGCCTTCTGTAGAGCTTTGGTATTTTTCATCTTTCGGCGACTTTTGATTTTTTGGCGCCTATAGTATGTCATTTCCCGGCCAGGTGTTCCGATAGAACAGTGTGTAGGACTATTCCTTTGCTAGGCAATGGCTTAATGAACGTCGCCCATTTTTTCGTCTCATTAAGGAGGGACACGTATTAAAAGGGCTTCTTCAGTAATGTTCTCGATGAGGTGTCAGATACTATTTCCCGCAGTTTTGCTAATGGACAGCCTTTGGTCCCCTTTGAATTATTTATTTGGTGGCAAAGAATTTAGGCGATACTTGCATTCCGAAAGAAAACCGCCATCTTAGCCACTGCTGCTTTAGAAGTCGTAATGTAGCTTAACCCATTAACGTCCAGCGATTAATGGGCTGTTTTTAGATCGTCGCGAAATTTGTCAGTCACACAAGTTCTTAACCATTAATTTATTTTCCTAGTTTAATTTGTTGACTCATAAATCTGATTTCCACAAAATATTCAGCGATAAGAAGTTTAAATGATAATCTTTCCCTGTTTTATTCATATTAAAAAAAAAAAGAATTACTTTCTTCATACCCTATAAAAGTCGGATATTTATTGATCACTTCTGGCATCAACATAAATTTGAGAATGTGCCGAAAAAAGTTGGGCGCTAATGGGTTAAGTCACCAAACGTGACTCAAGTTACCAAATGTTCAGAGCAGTGTTTCCTAAACTTTCCTAGACCTGCTGATTGGAAAAACAGGAAGACTATTTCGTGGACAAGTTGACAAATACTACATAAACTTTTATTTCAGTTATTAAATCGAGTGTTATTCAAGTATAATTTTTAATAAGGACAATGGCTGCTGATTATTTTTTAATGAATTGGATATACGTGGTCCGGCAGTAAAGCCTCGAGTTTCAAGCAATAGTTTATAACTTACCTCATCAAGCAGACACTTTTAAGTTGGCGGGCCGCGAGTTAGGCAGGGCCGAACTCACACCGGGGCATGTTCAACGATTGGAGGACAGCTGCGGAGACATCCATTCAGCAAAAAGAATTTGTTTAAGGTCAGGAGTGGGAGGTGAACGCTTTTTCAGAATCGTACATAATAAAGACGTGGTGTGAATTCGAATCCTTGAGGGACGACACGCTCATAGGGCTAAAGTACAATTCGTTCAGCGTTTTCTGTACTTCCTCTGAAGGTCGATGCTCATAACCAACGTTCGCTGTCTATTTCAATTGAGAACGGGAACACTGGTCGAAACGCTCGCTCTCCATTGCGTGGGTTCAGGGGTTTTCGGTCTAGCGCCGAAATGTTTTGTCGGTGGATCCCGAATGGTCCTTAAAAAGTCGTAACATTCGCTAGATGAATGTCCTCTTACCCCATGTAGCGATGTTGGTTACGAACATCGGCCTTTATTGGGCTTATTTTAGACCGATTGTTGCTACGCGTTGGTTTCTCTGCTTCATTCCTAATTATATTGCAGGGCGGGCGCACGTCTCGTGAAGCTGTTTTGTTATGCTTAATCCCTGTTTTTTTTCTTGCAGGAGGAAGAACGTCGGTCGCCCTGGGTCGCCAGCACTCACCGTTGTTGAGGAGGGAGTTCCGGGAGGTAGCTTGGATGTTGAGGGATTGGGATCGTGGGATGCCGACAGTGGGAGTGTGGATCTTTCGGCTTTCGGTGTGGAGTCGGGATCGTGGGAAGGGTCGGATGCTGGTAGTGGGAGTTTGGAGTCTGGATCTTTTGGAGTTGAGGAAGGGGAGGGATCGGGCCCGCGGGAACGGTGGTACGCTGATAGTGTTAGTTTGGATCCTGGATCTTTCGGAGAGGAGACAGTTGAGGAGGAATCGGGCCCGTGGGAAAGGTGGTATACGGAGGGTGGGAGTTTGGATCTAGCAGCTGTGGGAGTTGAGGTGGCTGAGGAATCGGACGCGTGGGCAGGATGGGATGCTGATGGTGGGGACTGTGTTAGCGTGAAAGTGGGCTCGGGAGTTGTCGGAGAGAGCGTCGAGGAGGGATTAGGTTCAGGGGCAAGCAGGAGGGAAGGTACGGGTTGCGGAGTATGGCGCTGGTTTCGACGGCTCTTCCGTCGTAGGAGGGTTGTTCCGCGCAGCGTCTCTGTGTTGTGTTTTACACAGGACGAGTTTTACATCTTTTAAAAAGATGGTACGGGGAGGGGGGGGAGGTTGAGTTGAGGATGGGGTTGAATTGGATGGAAGGAGGAAGGGAGGGTTCCGGGGAAACCATTAGTTTCGATCTTTTAGCTTTATGGCTCTCGCATAATTAGAATTTGGGCATGAATTCAGGTTGAAGAGATTGTACTCTACCGATAGGAATGGTTGTAAAGAGTGTGGGATATAGGTGCGAATAGTGATTATAACACGATGTGTCAAGTAAAAGTGGGTGTTCGATAAAAGTACATCATCGTTCTCTTTCATAAAGAATACTGGATGGGGCAAGGGGCATCAAGGTCAGTTTCTTTGGACGTCACACAATAGTTGCAATCGTACAACATTGGAGTTTTTATTTCGCAGAACTGGTAAACGTGGTAGTAGAATAGTTGGAAGCCAAAATTTAACCAGATTAATGAGAAATTCCCTGTATTTTTTTTTTTTTTTTTTTTTTTTGGTACTGCGGTCAACGTCACAGGAAGGTTTCGGGGTTAAAAGCGGCATTTGGAAGTAGGGTCGATGGTAAACTGATGGCTTAGGGTCAATTGTACTTATTTTAGGCCATGCCTGCGCCTTTTAGCTTGTTATAAGGCTAGAGTCCCAGGAATTACTTCACTGCGGGCAGTTGAATTTGTTTATAGTACTATTTCGGACAAGGTTGGTATTATTTTAAGCTTGAATAGTGGCATTAGTAAGGTTAGGGCTCATGGTATTTATTTTAGTTCAGAGTGGGAGGTATTAAACAGAGACAGATGGCTGACAGTATTAGATTTAGGATTTTAGGAAATTAATTTAGGTTTTTATTAAGGGGGGGTTAGATTTTTATTAAGGGAAATCGGTGGTCTAGTTTAAAAGTAGTTTGCAGAGGGGTAAGGGGTTTGCTGTTAGGTGCCTGGCAAATAGGTGAGTGGCTGGTACCTCGAACAGACTGAAGTATCTTCTTCATTTTGGCGAAGCTGGTAACTTTCTATTTGGGTTTTATTTAAAATTATTCTCAAAATGTTTGGTTATTTAAATTTTTTGGAATAACTCAAAATTATTTTCGAAATTTGATTTCTCATTTTTAACATTTGGCTTACTAAATTTTAAAGCTTTTACTTTTAAGTAAACTATTAGGCTGTTCAGAAATTATAAGTTCTTTTAATTATCTCTATTTATATTTTATTAAGTATGTACATTAAGTATATTATACTTTTAAGTATTTTATTAAGTATACTGTATTATAAGTATTATATTAAGTATGTATACTACTAAGTCACAGTGAAACTGGGACGAAACTAGCTCGCAGATTGCGGGGCTTAAAAGATATGGTTCGTTGCTTTTATTTACCCTGGTCATTTTCGGAACTGTACAAGAGAAAATAAATTTCTTCGAAAAAAAAGCGTTAATTAGAGGGAATCAAAAAAGTACTGAATCATTGAAATTATTGGAAACTCAGTTTATTTCATGAAGGGTCTGACATTAGTTTTTTTTATTATTACAATATAGGATTTTATTAATCTGGGATCATTCTGAGAGAATAGGACTGTAACCCGAAAATAGCACTACTGAATTACTATTTGCAAGCAAGATTTCGTCCGAGTTTCATTGATTTATTGGCGGCCTTCTTGTAAATATCTAAATTATTATTAAGTTACTCTCACACATACCAAACTTTTGGCTTTTCATCAAAATTTTCCATACAATACAATAGTCTTTAACAATACAATAGCTCAATAGTCTTTTTATCTGTAATAGTTCAATAGTTTTAATAAATCTGGATCATTTTCAATACCGTAGTCAATAGTCATTAACTCAGTCAATAGTTTTAATAGTTTCTATTCTTTTTGATATCTTAGTCAATAGTTTAAATATTCAGTACATGCATTCACTGCACACATACACATTCAGTACACACATATAATATAATCACTACGCACATGCATACATTACACACACAGAAGTTCAGCATGTAATAGTGTTAGGCAAGGGAGGACGATGGGGGTGGAGGGTGTCTGTCCTGGTGGTTGGCTCTTCTTTTTCTGTGGGCTGAAAACTGCAGCCTCACACGCTGCTTCATCTGTCGTCTTGCTCCAGCTTCTTCCAACGGCTCTCATGCTTCCTATTTTCCACTGTACCCACCTTTCGGGTGAGACTTGCAGGTCTCTTTCACCAAAGTTGACGTGCGTCGCCATTTCTGGTCAAAAAGTTCCCATCTGCGTATTCCCCCAATGCAAATGCTAGGTTTGTGGGAGTGTGTCCATAATTTAGGCCTAACTCTAAATAAAGTTCGCGTTCTTCCTTGAAGTATCCCTATTATCGACAGTCTCTTCTTTGACCCGACTCTTCCACTGTCCACTGTGACTGCCCATTCAGTACATTTTGGGGCGAGAGTTCATGCTTGAGGTGTCGTAGAGGCTGACCGTCAGCTAAGGTCGGAACCGCTGATTTCTCTTGGATGTGTCTTTGTCCTGTAAGCATGCGCTCTCAGTCGGAAGTCACTGGTCACTCTTGCAGCTGAGTCCGGCTGGAAAATGCGCTCTGTGTCCGTTCCGATGTAATAACTCTGTTTAGAAATAAAGTTTTGTGTCATGACTTGGTCATTCGCTTATTTTGTGATACTTAATTATTATGCACACTTATAATTATCTGTCCTTTTTTTCGGGGGGGGGGGGTAGGGCCTCCCGCTTTTTATAAGTGTCAAGTGTTCAGCAGCCGGTAAGTGATAAGAATAATGGGTTAATATTTAAACGCAACGTGTTCAGTAAAGATTTGAAAATTATTTCTTTCATAGTTAATTAATGCACTTACATACTGTTAAAAAGGGGGGGGGGCGACTCGAAAGAGACGTTTAAAAAAAAATCTTTTAATGATCATGATATCAACATTATAGGAGAAAAAAGCTCAAAAAATCGTTAACAAAAAGTTCTTTACCGATGAAATTTTTGGGGTAAAGACGGTCCAATTCACAGGGTGCATGATAAATCTCTATACAAATAGAGATAGCAGTGAAAAATGTCTTTTCCGTTTTCTGGAAGTTAAATTAGATTTGCTGTCACAGTTTTTACTATTTGTATAGAGACTTATGGCTCACTCTGTATAGGGAAAATATGTTTGCAGAGTCAAATAATAATGTGTAAAGATCGAGATTTGAAAGGAGAGGAAAAGGTCCAGGTGTAGGGGTGGAGGAGCCTGGTGATCACTTTTTAATCGAAAACAACTTTCGACAATTTTTTTCTTCTGTTTTTTACCTCGTGGGAAACATTTAATCTACGATTTAAAAAAAAGTTCGAATTTGTTTAGCTTTTTGTGTGAGTGCCGACAAAATATTTATAAAAAATTTTAAAAAATAACTTAAAAAGTCAAGTCCTGGACCTAAACAGCCTTTGTCAGTTTGTAGCATTGAAGGGCATCATCTGGGTATCTTTTGAATTATTAAAAAGTGGTGTGTGTGTGGGGGGGGGGGGTTAATATCAAAAACAAAATAGTCGTAAAATGGATGACAAAGTGTTTCAGAAGAGTGAATGGTCGGTTAATCTTCAAGGGTTGATCAAAAATCAATCGAACACCCGCTATCCATTCATGCGTAAATGCTTGATTTTTTAAAGCACTCGATTAAAGCTTGTGAATTTGAAAACTTGGTATTTGAAGACTTAGATTTTTTTTTTTTTTTTAATTGGCATTGAAAATCAATACGGACCTCCCAATTTCGCCATTTCTTGTGAGCTTTTCAAGATTGATTTCAATTATTTTTAAAACAATGACCCAGTATCCGATCGTATTAAGCTCTCAGGAAGACAGAAGGCAAGCTTCTTGAACTATTTTGATCAACCCTTGAAGGGTGTCCGATCCCAGGGAAAGGGAAAGAGCTGGCTAAAAACTTTTGGGCTAAAAGACGACGCCCTTCCATCGTCCGTGAAAAAGTACTTCCTGTTTGAAAAAGAATATATTAAGCGATAGAAAACTTTTCACTTTTCAGAGGAGCCCATTGAAAGTTTACAAATGTGCACCACAGTCAAGTTCTGTCAGCTTATCTATCCCTGCTGTTTAGGTCCTTCAGTTTATGACTCATCTAATTCAGTTGAACTCATCGAACATTTTGAGGGCACAAGAATGTTTAAAAATGGTAGACTCCAGTTTCAGTTAGCTTTTGCTACTTTCTTCCTTTTTGCCAGCTCTTTTCCTTGGGGGGAGGGGGGTCCCCTCCGAGGAGGCTCCACCTTATCGTGGTGGAGGGGTTTAACAGTCTCCACTCTGGTCATGTGTGATGTGTCATCCACCCATGAATGTTGGAGTCACTCTGACGCAGCTAACTTGCCGCGTTGCACTGATGCAATGCAAAACATTCTACAGACTTCCCGTTGAAAAGACGAGTAAAAGGAGGTGGATCCTGCAGGTGTGTATGACAATGACAGAGTGGAGACTGAACCAAGAGAGCCTCAAAGTGTTACCTGCAGTGGAGGCATATGCCTAAAATTCAAGCTGGACAATTATTAAGCATGTTTGAATTAAGATTATCCCTTCTCTAACAGTCGTAAAACATCATCGCGAATGTAAATATTCTTCCAGTAGGCTGAGAGCTTCGTCCACGAGTAGAAGCAACTAAAAACATCAATTTCGAAACTGAAGGGTAAAATTACTCATATTAACACAGTTTTAGTAATTTATTGTTTGGTTGTGAAAAGCTAGACGAGGGCTATCAGTGTACGAGGGAGATGCCTTGGGGGAAGGGGAACGTTTAAGGGGACTCTAATTCGTATTCAAGTTACATCTGGAGAAAGCCGCCGAAAAACTCCAAAAACGTTAGACTGCAGTACTCCAGAGCTTCACGCTTCAGCCATCTACCATGTTCTGTTTCTTATTCACTCCGGCGTCTGCTTTATTAATTTAAGTAAGAAGTAGAATGAGTAGATTGATAAACTTGTTGATTTTCGGACTTTGAATACAGCTGATGTTTTTTCTAGGTTCTTCTACACAACTCCATAAAATTTCAACCATAAGTTTACTCATTTAAGAGTAAACATTAAACATACATACATTTATTTTTATTTATATCTACTTATATAATACGCTAACGTATTCGGTACCAAAATCGACGCTATTTCTAAGCTGCGAACGGCAACAACTCGATGTAAACATGAGCGTAATAACAATAATGCTTGTGCAAAAACCAAATTAAGAGTTCAATGGCGCCAAATGGTGCAAGCCTATTCGTTACATTTATATACGTATCCCACGCAGTAGCTAGATTACAAAATAAGAATAATGGACACGTGGAAATGCATAGATCTTTTGGATCTTCTCACAGCTTTTAAAATATCTAATTGACAATACTTGGTAAATGGACCGCTCATCTAAAAACTTCAATATGCAATGGTCTAAAGCCCATTTTAGCCATTTCCTCTTTTTTTCATGTTATTGTAACTAGGGATACGTATCAAATAATGTAGCCATACTATCAAAACAAAAGCATCAGGTTGCTGACTTTGGCACAGCACTGGTGTTATTCAAAGAGAAAAGTATCTATTAGCGGAACCCATGAATGCAAGGCACCACACTCAATACTCATTTGAGGAAGCCTGCAGTTGCTGAAATTGAGAAGTATTTCTGTAGGAATGTGTACAACATGTTCCATTACGTATCACCTAATACAGTCTTTTTTATAATCATTTTATGAATGGAAATGTCGCCCATTATATCTTTTTGTACATTTTGCAATGCCAGTACTTTTCATGGCTACCATCGGCTTTCATGATGACACCCAAAATGTGTAGTGACCCTAACCTAAATAAATTGAATGACCAATACCGTTAAAACAAAGAAACTTGATTTCAGTGGCGGATCGAGAAATTTTTTTGGGGAGGGGCTAAATTTAAAAAAAAAGCTTATTTAACCCAATTAAAATGTACCATAAATCAATTTAAACCAAAAACTTTTAATATAAACCCATGTACATGCTTTTGGGAGGGGCGAAGTAATAAAATAGGATCATTTTAGCTATTTAAAGTGTATAATAAAGCAGAATGTTACCTTTTAGCAATCTCTTTTGGGGGTGGCTGAAGCCCCTTAGCCCCTCCCCTGGATCCGCTGCTGCTTGATTTTCGTTGAAAAAAGTACAATGATTTGGCCAACACTGCACTGATCATAAAGAACGGTAGGGTATAGAGCGGCGAAGCTGGACGCCTTGGGGGCTAGTAAGATTAATGTTTTCTTACAGTAGAATGAATTTTTAACTTCAAGAGGTCATTTAAAGTTTCAAAAGGTAGTCCATAATGAATATTTCATTGAAAAGTGGATGCCTGGAAAATGCTTTTTGATAGCAAGCAGTCTGCATTCAACACTGAAACGTTTCATTTGTTTACAGTACAACCTCCTATAGCACGGGTCCATACAACACGGCGAAAAAATTGCGATCGGGTTCCCCATAACACGCTAAAAGAGACTCGTGTATCGCTGTAAATTGAAGGCAGAGTTCTGATTTTAGGACGCTTTAACTGCAGTCATTAATATAACTTTTTGAATGGCAAAACTGAAAGAAATCGTCGCCTATCCCAGAGTAGTAGGGGCACAATCCGGCTTTTAGAGGGCCGCAACATACGCCTCAAGCACAGAACATAGGATGAACTAAGGAGATCGTCTGCTTTTTTCTAATTAAGGTGTACATCAATAAACGTATCTGAAAGAACTTTTATATGACTAAAATTTCATTCTATTTCAACTTGAGAAAGAAAACGTTTTAGGAAAATAAATCTGCTTATTTAAACCCGATTTAATGGAGAGGAAGTGCCTATCAGTTATCTCTGGTGCGTACGCAGTCTCCAGTAAGCAGTATTTAAGTGAAATGTAAAATAAATGGCTCAAATAAAGTGTGCAACAGTTGAACAGCGTAGTTTACACCGCAGGTGGAGCATAGCTCAGGACCCATACAACACGGAACGTATCTACCGTATTATAGGGGGGTCCACCTAGCAAACACACACAGGTTCTCTGAACGTCTATTAACGTTCAGAAAACGTCTTCTGAACGTTAATAGACGTTCAGAGAACCTGTGTGTATTTGCTGGGCAGGCCCTACGAGAGGGGGGAGCAGACGGGGCGCCGCCCCTGGGCCCGTGTTCAGCTAAAGTGCGTCCGTGAATTTTTCAGAAGGTGTTACGAATTTCATTTATAGATCCGTAATTAAAATCTTTTTTTTTAAATAGACTAAATTTTGAATACATAATTCTAGAATTATTTAGATGGCAGAAATGTTAATTCTACTGTTTAAATATTAGTATTTTTTCAACCTTCGAACATGAATTAAAAGTACCATTACATATAAGAAAAACTTCCCTCCCACTCTCTTTCCTTTTAGCATTTTATATGAAAATCATTAAATAGAGAAGTTTTACAAAAAAAAAAAATTCCTTCCGTCCCTACTGTTTTTTAGAAGCTTTGTGCTTTACGAAACGGGCCGGGAAGATTTTCGCCCCGCCTTATAAAATTTTTCTCGGAAGCCCTGGGGGGTCTACTGTAAATGATCTAGATGATTTAACTTCATGCACGAAAAAAACTTTTCCAAGTTTACGTCAGTGGTTTCCAACCAGTGGGGCGAGCCAGCGATTGCAGGGCGCGCGAAAAAAACAAGCAGGGAGCTAAATTGATAATGTATGTTTAAAAAAAAAAACCATCTTATTTATTCTTATTTTGATTTCAAAAATATTTGTTTTAAACTAAAATGCTCTTTCAAACTTTACCGATAACATTATTCTGTAGAAAAGGCACCTATTTTTAATTCCGAAAAATTCAACTTCATTATTTATCTTCAGCAATCTCTTCGCTTGTAATTCAATATTATTTTATTAATTTTAGCTATTTTAACATTATGCTCCAAGAAATTCTTTTGTTCAACTTTTACAAGGCCCATAACAATTTTCAAATAAAAAAAAATCTATGCCATTTATTTAAGTTGAATAGCTAACTATAGTATTACCTAACATCATTTCAAACGTTCTTCCAAACGTCTGAAAGCGATCCCGCTTCCCTCAAAAAAAAAAAAAAAAAATGTTCCCATTTTTTAAAATTCTAATTTTTGAACCATATTGACATCTATTCTTTGAGTTGTTATTAAATTATGTTACTAAATTTCATTCTATTCCATTAAGCCATTATCAGGAATGTTTGAACAGACATTTCCATGATTATCACAAAGCTTCAAAATATATTCAATACTTAACTTATAATACCATTCAGACATTTTTCAATGCTCGAACAAACATTAACACAATTTTTAAAAGACCTCAAAATCTGAAATTTAAAAAAATTTCAGATGTCGCGTATAATGGATCACTCACCTATCATGATAATCAATTTCATTTCATTCGCTTCAGTGGTTTTTGAGAGATGCGCAAACAAAATCTTACACATTTTAAATAAACTTTTTGAGAAAACTCAAATTCTAATCAGTTTTCAAAAATTTCTCATAAAACATAGAAATAAATAAAAGATCAGCCTATGAATTTTATTTGTCAAATTTGTCATAGTTTTAAGTTTCCTTCCCCCCCCCCCAAACAAAATAATATTGAAATTCCACAGCATAACTCGAGCTACAAAATGTCCACTCTGATTCATGATCATGGCTGATCCAAGGGAAACAAACCTATATGGGGCAATATTCACTTTTACTTGTGAAAAAAATTGGCATGGCACTCGATCAGAAAGATGATTGAAGCATTCATTCTCAAAATAAATGTGGCTGAATTACACTTTATATCAGAAGGAGCCCTCCCCCCATTTCAATACACAAACGGTTGATAGAAGAATAACCTTAAACATTTTCTAAACATAGGGTTAGGTGGGGTAAAATGAACAGTCTACAAAAAGCAGACAATAAATGTCAAATGCATTGGTTTATTGGCATGCTGATTTTTGTTTAGCTCATTTATATTACAAGCAATATTTTTAAACTGATTTATTTGATTTATTAATATTCTTTTAATATGTAATGACAGCATAAAGAGTTTCATGTTTGACTCTATCTATACAAGGTTAAAATTTACTTTGCTGTAGCATTTTTGTGATTTAAAGTTCTTGAAATTTTGATGATAAAAAGAGTACTGTCATTCTTGAGGAATACATTTCTGTATCGAGATAATTTGTATTCGTATTATTTTTTATTTTGGAGTAGTTCAAAGAAAGTGGGGTAAAATGATAATACTGCTAGGCTTGCACTTAAAGAACACATGTATCATTTTAGATTTCTTTTTTTGATCTGTAATATATTTTATAAGGTATTAATAGTAATAACGTGAATAAATAAATAGATTCCGTTATTCTACTTTTATTTTTACCTGGAAATAAGAAAAGTAACCCAAAATTACGATACTGGAATCATAAATTTATAAATAAATGCTAACAGAGGATGTGTTTGCTGCACATTTTAAAGAAAAGCATGAAATTGAAGACCATGAAGTAAAGAAAGTATGCTATTCTTGAAATTTTGTGAAGAAAAATCTCAATTCTTATTTAAAAAGAGTTGAAAGAAGATTTCAAAATGGCATACCGTAATGCCTCTTTCGGACAAAATATCTGCTGGCTCTTAAATGCTGTGGTAAAAGTTTTATTAAGCATTTTTGGATAGATCTTGTCTGCAGAAAAGGAGCTATTTACAATTTAATACTTTGCAAAATCTTAATTTGAAAAAAATGCACATTGCCAGAAAATGACGATGTCGAGGAATTTCAAACTGAACAGATAATTCAAATACTGGATGAGCCAAATTTCGATAGAAGAGGACATTATAAATTCTGAAAGCTAAATTAAAATTCCATGTAAAACTGTTTAATAAAATATTTGTTATCTATTTTCCAGATGATCTTATTTATATAATATCATTTTCTATCAGTGTGTTTCATTTTTTTCATGTATAATCATTTTACCCCACACCATGGGGTAAAATGATCATAATAACAAGCCAAAAAGAATTAATGATCAAACAGTTTTAATGTTTGTAAAAGCAAAAAACGAAAATTTGTAATTGCTATCAGTTATACAATAACAGTTATATATTGTTGTATCATTTTAGATGTGTAGCTTAGTAAAGTTGAAAATAGCTAAATTTATGGTCATTTTACCCCACCTGCGAAAGGGAATAATAACTGCATATTAAATTAGTATAATGGAAATCTTACCGGTAGCCTGTCTCGCCCAATGATCATTTGTTTACCATTTTGTCCCATCCACCGTAAATGGTGTCCGCATATACCAGACTATAACAGCACAGTCACACAGAGCACCACGCCTGTCCCCTTCTCTCATCGTACGCACCTGTACGCTCATCGCTTGAGCGTCCGGTCGAGGGTTCGAACCCCACTCGTCCCCTGGTTATTTGTGTTAGGTCCTGCGATTTCCTTTCTCTGCACTAGTAAAAACTGTCATTGTGTTTATTTTTTGTTGGGATTTATAAGCGGGTTTGTTTGTTTATCTAACATGTATTTTTCAGATTTGTGTGCTTTGCCCGACACCCGCTTGTAAATCCACGTCAGAGGATCAACACAAGGGCGAGTGCTCTCCGTGGGGGTCTTTCAATGGGGTCCTAACCCGTATTTACGCTAGTTTCGGAGAAAACCACGGAAAACTCCGAATGGTTAGGTCGACAGTCGTACGATAGGACACGAACCCAGGACCTTCACACCTCGACCGTTTATCATTTTCAGCGACATAATCACTGTGCTATGGTGAGGCTATAAGCGGGTTCTTTTAAAACCATAGAGATATGAATACCAGGAGATGGCATTACTTATCTGATAGTGAAGCCGAAACTGTAACTGAGCCGCCATATTGCTGTGACCAAATGGTGATTCATGATTGTTATTTCATGGTGATAGTTCCAATGTCTCCCTTCACTTGTACCAACAATTTTAATATTTCTTGAAATTGTGTTAATTTTAACAACTTTTAATACCTCGTACCAAGTAAATGCAAGTATAGTCTAGTGGTGGGTAAAGTCAGTCATTTTGAGGATCCGGTCCTCTGAAGGACCGATTCCTTCAGACGCGGTTCTTTTGGATTCGCTCCAATCAAAACTGTCAAAACTAATTGTTCCGCTACACTGTGATCAACTTAGTTACTTCATTTCGTCCAATGCTGAAGATAGCTAATGCCACCTCCTGGTATTCATATCTCTATGTTTAAAACAAGCACACGAGTTGTCGTTGTTGTATTTGGAACATTTATTTTTGGACTTGTGTGCTTGGTTCCAAGAATCCGTCTGCTTTTGAATTCTTTGTCGAGTGAAGTAGACAACACAAGAAAAGCTTTTACTAGCACAGAGAGAAGGGAAATTGAAACAGCCAGGGGATGAGTGGGAATCGAGCCCATTAGGCGATCGGTGTGGAGTAGGACACGCCCTTAACCTTCAAGTCAGCGATCTCCAAACACACAAGACGGAAATAAAATCTTGACAACTACAGAACAACACCTGGACAGGCACAGACAAGTCCCGATGATCACGAAATTGGGCCCTGGGCAAATACAAATTTTTGGGACTTTGCACTTACGAGAAATTACATATTATGCATTTAAGTTGTTTTGGGGACAAATAGCTGCAGATATATATATCGAGTTTAAATACCAAATATATGAATACATTGCAGTAAAAAATATTAAAGGACTTTAGTAAATATGAATAACAATTATTTTCACAAATAATGAATATCTAGACACATACTACATACACTTCTAAACTAAACTTCTTTACGATATAAATGAAAAGAATTGCAAAAATTACAGTACTTATCTTAAAACTGATACGATTTTTTTAAATAATAAAACTTACAAAAAGAGACTCAGACGTTCGCTCACGAACTTTGACCTAATGCTGATGGGTTTTAGAGGAGCCTTAGTGGAGTAAAATGCCAGAGAATTAGTTGCCAGCTCTTGAGTATTTTCAAGAAAATGGCAAATTAAATATTCGTACAAAGTTTTTTTTTAAGAATTTAGTTTTTAATAAATAAAAATTCGTTGAAAGGTACAAAATTTTTGGGCCCTTGAAATGTGTGGGCCCAGGGCAAATGCCCCAGTTGCCCTGCCCATAAACGGGCTCTGGGCACAGAGCCCCCTAGAAGTAGAAGCCTGAGCAAGTTGCCGTTTTTGAGTACAGAGTTCCAGCCGACATCTCACTTTGGCTTAAGTAATGCCCAATTGGGCACTTTTAAAATGAATTAACACTATCGGTACACAGCGACGTACCCAGAAAAAAATTTCGGGGAGGGTCCAAAAATTTCGGAGGGGGTCCAAACACTGGAAAAGGGAGAATTTTCTACAGAAAGACTTTATCATTATTATTTTGCTAGCAAAAATCGAAATTTCGGCAGGGGTCCGGACCCCCTGGACCACCCCACTGGGTACGTCCTTGTCGGTACACCTCCACCTAAGCTCAATGAATAGAGCTCTGGACACAAGTAGTAACCCTTGGCCGTAACAATGGCGGCTTGCATCGGCTCGTATGTCTGTTGTAGCCTTAGAAAGACGGCAAAAACTGCAACCTGACAATCTGAGCCCATTTCCGTCAAGTGTTCTGTATGTAGGACATTCAAACCCCAATGGCTTCGCTTCCGGTAGCAATATTTCATAAGCGTTATTCAATTGTGCTATCTTCAAATCACGAGCATTAAAACACATTTCCAAAGAATATTTTAGTGTTACACAACTACACAAGTAAATTTCCATTTTTATACATATTTTTTATGGAAACATTGTGGACTTTTCAAGCAATGGATGTTGGAAATCTATTTACTCATTCTGGCATCATCAAAAATAGGTAATAGGATTGTAATGGTCTGGGCGGAAATAGTTTAAGAGTGCCAAGCATGTTGGTGAGACAAACTGCTGCATCCATAAGGTTACATTCAAAAGGAAATTTTCAGAATGCGCTCCAAGCTTTTGGTTTACTGATTTGTAAGAGAGAGAATTTAGACTCATTCATTAATAAAACATGCACGTAAATCTGCAGAGTGGATTCACAATGGTTAGTTATGGCAGTATCAATAATGTATCTTTACTCCTTGCTGGGGGAACCAGGACAAAAAATATACAGGGTGTGCGAAAAGTCCTTGGCACAATTCAAAAATTCACAGAAAATCAACAAATTGTTGTATGAATATGCAGTTTGCAATAATGCTTCACAGAATCAAGAATTTATTTTTCATCTTAAAATAAAATTACTTCAAAAATGTGTTAATAGATGGCGCTGCATCCCCAGTTTTCAGCAATGAAAGCCAATGGGGATTTTTCGTCAGTTTCAAACAGCATTGACGGTGTGGGAATATTCATTCTAAGTAAGACAACTACAATTGAGAAAGCACATTGCATAGGTTGGTATTTCGAATCAAAATCCGTAACTACATTTCAGAGAAAGTTTCGTAATATGTTTAAGAATAACCCTCCGAGTCGAAACAGCATTTTGGCCCGACATGAAAAGTTTTAAGAGACAGGAAGTATTTTAGACCTGGAAAGAAGTGGTTGGCCACAAAGATCGGGTACGACTGTACAAGACATCCGGGAAACTTACTATGACGGTACAGCGACACCTATGAACACAATTTGGAAGTAATTTTTTTTAATGCGGTCAAAACAAATTTTTGCACCTGTGAAATATTATTATGCAAACTGCATATTCATACGATAATTTGTTGCTTTTCTATGAATTTTTTAAATGTTTCATGGACTTTTCGAACACCCTGTATAACTTATAATCTGGATAGTTTTCCCATACATAGTCGCAAAGTATGTAAAATACAACGTGGAAGGAATTAAGGAATCCTATTCAGCATTTGCAAAACCTTTCTAGATTCCAGATTTCGATGTGCTGAGAATAACCATCCCAAAAGCTACTTACATTGTGTTTAAGCTAATAACCGATATCACTCAACATGCTACACTCATGTTTAAGCCATCCAAGCCCTGAATTTTCAGCAAGTCAAACAATGAAGATGGTCTTCAGTTTTTCAACCCCTTACACTTGTCATCCTGATAATGAAACAGATAACAAGTTCTAACCATGTGCATATAAACATCAAAATCTCTCATTCTATGGGTCTCACAGCCATACAGTTTTTTTGCTGCGGCAAAAATCATAATTCCTGTAATGATGTGAAAAAATTCGCAGTGGTGTTACCTCAAAAATGATGATTTCTGATTTTTAACATTTGTGCAGCAAATGAGAGATCTCTCAGAAATCAAATGCAAATTGAGGGCACAACCACATCAACTGCATTTTTTTTTAATTAAAGAACAACTCAATATTGTAAAAAGGCATTCTAAACGAATGGTACGGCTGGATTCACCACCGCAAAAATAAATTGTCAAGAGACAAACATGTACACCCTCCAAAAAAAGTATTCGAGTAAGAGATAAATTTCCTATTTTAGATTTGTGAATAATTGAGTTTCTGAAAAACGCACAACTTGACATAAATATGGAAAGTCATATTATACATAGATTCATATTCCATGATAAATAATTTTTAATATACGAAACCAACCTAGGAAATTTATCTCTTACTCAAATACTTTTTTTGGAGGGTGTACATGCAGAAGTCCAAAAGTTTAAATGCTACAGCTACGGTGTCCATCAGCCAAGTATGAAAATTATTACTGTGAAAAACAATGCAGATATTTTGGGGACATGAGAAAAACTCAGAATTTTGAAGCCAATATCTAAATTTCAAAGAAAACAAGGCTTTTGACAAATTACTACTGATCTAAATAAAAAGCCGATTTAATAAAAAAAGATATGATCTAAATAAAAGAGAAGGATAAGAAGAAATAATTTTATTCACATGTGTTGTATGTAATTAACAACAGTGAAAAAGATGTAAACTCAACCCTTTGTGTCCGTAACTGCTTTGACCTTAAAAACTGACCAGCTGAAACTTGCGAAATTGTACTTTAATCCAACAAAAAATTATACATGTTACAGATATTTAAAGAAAAGACAAGGGTTACACTGAATGCATTCATATATGCTGTAGCTTAACACAAAAAGGTATTTTTTTTTATTTGAAATACGTGGACAGATTTTTCCAGCACGAATATTATTCACCTGTTCCTGAAATAAATTTAAATGCAAATTTTCAATGAAGACAATCGAAGAACAATATCCTTGAACATAAATGTCCAAGAGCAGCTGCAAAATGACCGAACGACATTTCAGGTCAAGCTATTCCAATTTTGCTAGAGATGGACGCGAGAATTCTCGCATTGTCTCGCGAGACGAGACAGGCATTTTTTTGCGAGACGAGACGCGAGACGAGAAGAAAATATTTTGCGGGACGAGACGAGACAGAGTCTTGTCTCGCGCGAGATTTCTCGCATTTTTTTCCGTCTCGCATAAATACGATCTGAAAAGCGACAATTTGCCTGAAGCCTCTACCGTTTAACTTGCGTCTCCTTCGTTTTCGGTCCTGGTATACTATCAGCACTCTACAATACGCACAAACACGTAACATTTAAAATTAGAACAGACGAGAGATATACAAAACACACAAAGGAGAGGATAAAGAAAGAGGCGGAAAAAAAAGAAAACAGAGAAGAGTTGAAAGAAAAATAATAAGTAAATAGGAAAGGCGGTACGGTATGTTCAAATCTGACCACTTTTAGACGGGGCCCGGGGCATTAAGTTTGGGGCCCCCCTTACTATCCCCTTTTTTACGCATTAAGCCCCTTTACTGAGCCCCCCTTTTTTAAGCATTTTAACCCAGTTTTGACCGCTGTTGTACTCGAAAATTGCATTTCAGTTAACTGTAGTTTTTGTACTTTAATCAAATCGTATTTATCACCCCAAAAAAATATCTCTAACTTGATCTAGTGATAGACAATTAGGTAATACCTATATTATAGAGGAAATTCAGTTTTTTCCCCACAATTACTATTTCAGTACATATGAATTTATAATTTAGATAATCGGGATATATATGGGCCCCCTTTTTCTTCAGGGGCACCGGACTACCGCCCCCCCTTGCCCCTGTGATAATCGGGTTTCGGGTATATCAGAGAGAGATTAGAAGTAGAGCAACTTGCATTCGCATTGATGCTTAGTCTGAGTAGGTTGAAATATGGTTGAATATCCTTGGTTGAAATATCCTTGTACCGATATTATCCTCAAACTTTCCCGCACGTTGCGGCGTGCGTAGGGGGGGGGGGCGCCCACCCTGGTAACAACTTTCTAGGGGCGGTTAAATCCCTATTGTTGGCCTATTTTAAAGAGATTAAAATGACATTTTTTATTCTTATATATTAATATCGGACGGAAAGAAATGCAAGCAATTTTTTTAAAAACTATTTCTCTTTTCGTTTATATTATCATGTTTTCCCTTCCTTCGGCTTGCAAAACTTTTATAATTTTTTTTCCTCCCCATCATTTTATCTTGCAGTTAGGTTCCTATTCTAAAATTATCTTCGCCTGTTAGATGTCTTTTTTTTAAAAAAATCCACACTGGATATACATTAGGGGGATTATGGTTTAATTTTTCTGTAAACAGGGCGACCATAACGACTGTAGTACTATCGCTAAAAATTATTGTGGAAAAGTACAAACGGATAGTCGTCAACAAATTAACTGTTCAGTAATTTAAAATATAAACAAAAAATAAGACGTCTATTAACCAACTGAGATACTATAATGAAATCTAAAAATGCACACACGGTAATGTTATTGGAAATATTAGGCAAATAATTATAATTATCGTTAATATAATCTTGTTTTCATTAATATAAAAATTAGAGATTTAATAAAGACTAAGAAGTGTTCTGTTTATAAA